>JAZBGW010000797.1:0-17183 GCA_037464815.1 Mylabris variabilis | reverse complement strand
TCAACAATACTGATTGAATGCGTCTTTGTCTATATTACATCAAAAAAATTGTTTGTCCTTTTTCAACCGGCAAATTAATGTTGCGCACTCGCACTAAATCAATTGTTCAGTGTTGCCGTTTCGGTACAATTGTACCAAATTCAGTTTATTGAATTCAGTACGTCAGTACTACTTTTTGCAAAAAGCTCTAATTTCAGTACATAATTCGCCTGCCAAGGAGACATAAGAAATTTTTTTTTATCTAAATTTTAAGTGTACAGCTACTGCGACCTGACCTCTATTTGTAAATAGATGTCTGAAATGTTTTAATGCACTATTTGTTCAGAAGTCGGTAAATCCCCTAAGAAATTCAATATTTTAATGCAGAGTCGCGAATTTTGTTTTAATTATTTGTTTAGAAGTCAGTAAATCCTCTGAAAAATTCACTGCCCGGGATTATAAATAATAAATAGCCCCGTGCATCCGTGGTTTCTTTTACCATCATATTTATCAAAAAATCTGTACATACAACCTCGTAGTGCCGAGCATTTAGTGAAAAAATATATTATTATTGAGTGCAATGATTATTTTTTTATTTAGAATGAAGTAAATACTGAAAATCCTTAAAACTTGCATTTAATTTAAAATTCCCGCTTTCCAGTACTTTTTTATAAATTCAGTATATTTTGTTTAAGAGTTTCAGTACGTTGTTGAAAAAAGGCGCGGCAACGTTGCAATTGTTAACTTTACCCCAATTTTAATTATTATTGTTAAGATTACAATAATTTGTGATTTATCAGACGGTTTTAGGGGTATTTTGGTTTTATCCATGGAGAAAATCAGAAATATTTCTAGATGTTTTCACAAATTGCGCATTTTTCTTTAAAGTCTAGTAAACCTAATAAAATGTTGGTATTGGTGGTGTTGGCGACACTGATGTAACCTCAAATTTGAATTCCAATGTCACACAAATAGTAATTCTCAAAACTCAACTTTTAATTGTGTCGTATTAATTTTGGTAAGAATTAAAAATTATCGTCCTTTGTCTGAAAATATTGTAAGTTTCTGCAATTTGGGATTCTCGTAAAGGATAAATTTAATTAATTTTCTCAATTTCAGTACTGTTTCATATTTATACTTTTTCGAAAATTATCCCAATATGCGATTGATATTGGAGCGCTTCAAGAAAAATTTTACCACCATAACGCATGCGTTTCATTAAATAACCAGTAGTAGTTGAATCTGAATTGGTTATTCCAAGTGAAGCCGAAAACGTTTCGATATTGTGAGCTATTAATGTTGATTTAAGAGTCTTCCTTGTAATTATTCCTGTAATTAATTGAAACAATCAATTGATAAGATTGATTGTATTTAATTGTTGTTTATTATCGTTGTGTGGTTTTTTATTTTTAATGACATCAATGTGGCAACAGACTTGTCAAGTGTAAAGAAATTTTCCCTCCAAATAGGTTTCTAACCAAACCAGAACAAATTGAACGACCACTGTTACAATCACTACTTGAGAAATGCCCTTGTTGAAGAAGAAGAAATTCGAAAAGGCACCATTACCGGAAAATTTACGTGATGATGACAAAGTTTTCCATTGTTCAATTACTAACGAGATATTCCGTGATTATGAGTAAGTATTACGGTTATTTTTTTGTCTTAGTATTTTATTCGAGAATGACTTGATTATAATCTGCCAGCTATTTCAATCCATGATCTAACGGTTTCGGTTCCTACGTCGTTCTCGAACGTAATTAAAATTCTCGTTCACTTTAGAATATTCATTTTTTTTACATTCTTATAACTTTAAGGTTATGTATTATGATTAAAAATCGTTGGATTCGTTTATTATTACTTTTAGAGAATTCGCTGAGCGTCTATTCCTTTGTAATTCAATGGTATGGACATGTTCGATGACGGGGAAAAGTGGTTTAACATATACGGAAGCGTTAGAAAGTGAACGAAATGCAAAGAGGAGCATCAAAGAATTTCCACAAGAATTGAAAATTCCTATATTGTATTTGGCAATGAAAACAAAGCGTACAGCATTCGGTGATATGGCTGATGATGTATTTAGTTTTGTAAAAGATCGATATTTTATTGGTGAGAATGTGGAGACCTGTTTTACTGGAAATAAATGGAAAGATTCACACGTGATACAAGTCATAGCACCGGATGAGAATCAAATCAAGAACGCACCAAAAAATGGGTAAGCGTGTAATTTCATTGAATTTTAAACAATTTTAATATATTTTTTTGGGCGGGGGGTATTTTAGAACAACAACAGATCGCCATTTCTATCCACCAGCTGCGTTATTCAAGTACGAAATTGAACATTTAGATGCCGATGATAAGGATATAAGCGAGATGATGATCGTTGATAATAGTCATATACGTCGAAAGAAAGGTCGATATTCTAGAGAGAAGAATAAATTGTTTTTAAAACAATATGTCGAACAAAATTCTAATGGTATGATGGTTTTGAAACAATCAATTATAGAAAAATACAATTTGAATCGTGTACGATTTGAACAAATCTTCGATGGTCCGTTACCCGATTTTGAAGTATCGAAAAAAATTACAACTTTAACATCTGTTGTAAATGGGAAGAAAACAAAACAGCAATCGATACAAAAATTCTTAACGAAAACCAATAAGAATTCGACCCAATCATCATCATCATCATCATCATCATCGCTAACATCATCACCATCCAAAAATAATTTGTTGGAACAAATGAAGAAACGCGAGGAAGAATTTAAGAAATTGAAACAACAAAAGAAAGAAGAAGAATTAGCAATGAAGCAAAAGAAACGGGAAGAGGCTCTAATATTGGCTAATAAAGTTAAAGATTGGTATAAACCAGATGAAGATTTAGAATTAATCGATCAGAAGGTTCTATTAACGATTACGTCATCTAGAATTTTAATTAATTAATTATTTTTTTTAATAGAAATTACCGGATTTTACTCCAATTAAATCACGAGTTCCCGACGAATATTTCGGTGATTTATTAATGGTAATGGAGTTTGTACATTCGTTTTCAAAATTATTATACACAAAAGATTTCTTCCCCGGTGGTCTTACTGTGGATATTCTGGAGCGTGCTTTAATGGAGAATGAAGTGGCCGGTCCCTTTATTGATTTAATTCAAATGCTATTAACAGCTCTATTTAATGTACAAGAAGAGGAAGCAAATCAATATACAACACAATTAGATAATTCCGATTCAATAAAATTTGAAGATACATCGAATAATTTATTTGAAGCAACACGTTTAGCAACCTTAGCATCAAAATGGTGTAAACGTTATCAGGGTGTACCATTAAATCGTCTACCATTATATCCATTAACAACATCAGAGATTTTACGTTTGCATTTATTAAGTTCTGGTGCTCGTATAAATGAAACTGGTGCAAAATGGCGTTATCAACAACGTGGCGGTTATCGTAATCAAGATGATCCAGGTCTTTATTTACGTTTAAATTATCCAAATTTATTAAAATCATTATCAATACGTAATGTTGTTGAATTACCAATCGGTGATAAATTGAAAATTCTACAATGTTTAATTGATCAATTATTAACATATGCTGATGTACGTGATATAATTGAAGAACGTCGTGATAAAATCCGTCAAACAAAACAAAATTTAAAATGTTTACAAATTGTTGAGAAACGACGCGAACATGATTTTACACATTGTAAAATGAAATTGAAGAAAGAACGTAAAGATGATCCGAAATTAAATGATGATTTAAATAAAATGGAAATTGAAGCTGAACGTAAAAAAGATGATAATGAGTATAATATTGAACGTTTAACGAAAGCATCATATGAATATCAAATTTTAATGGGTCAAGATCGTGCATTTCGTCGCTATTATTGTCTTGAATCAATTCCAGGTATATTTATTAATAATGAAGATGATCATCGTGGTGTTTGTTTAGATCGTGTTATTGAACAAAATACAGAATTAATTAATGCTACACGTGAAGATATTTTGAATTATTTAAAAAGAACGATACAGAATGAAGATCAAGAGAATTGTAAGAGAACACAACCGAAGAAAATCAATGGTGTTAGGAAATCATTGCAACAACAACAACAACAGAATTGTTGTGATTTATTAATGTGTTCAACGAATCCAGATAATTGTGTTATACATTCCTCAAATAGTAATAATGTCAAATGGTCATTTATAATGAAAATTGATGATTTAGATGCATTAATTAAAACATTAAATGATCGTGGTATACGTGAAAGTGAGCTATTACAAAATTTAAAATGTATCAATGATAAATTAGTGAAAATCATTGATGAAACACCAGTGAAACAATTAAATACTGATATTGATTATATTATTGATGAGAAAGATGATAAAAGGAAACAACGTCATAAATTTACGAATAAAAATAAATATGATGATGCTAATTTAGGATATTCATCTGATATTAGTATTGATGATATCTTGCATAATACATTGATTGATAATATTTTAGAAATGGAAGAAAAAATCCATGCTGGCAATTTAGGTAATTTATTAGTTAAAGATCGTAACGAATGGAGGAAAATTCTACAAAATCGTACTTATAAAGAATTTGATAAGATAATTAATCATCGTCGTGATTACATTAAAACTGAAGAATCTGATAAACAAACTAATGAAACAATAACGCTACCTTATAACGATCCTGGTAAATTTCTATTTTATTCAACTAGTAATAATAACAATAATAGTGATGATGATGATAATAAGAATTTATTAAAACAATCAGATGAAATGTATGAAATAATTAAATGTTTATCAATTGCTGTTGCCCAATTGGCACAATCTGTTGAACCAAAGTACCTGAAACGACCATTAGGTCATGCTGATGTAACAAAATATGATAAAAAGAAACCATGTGATGTGTTAGATATGTGGGAACAATCATTATTATCATCAACAAGTTTCAGTCAAATTTTCTTACATTATAGTACATTAGATTCATGTGTTATGTGGACTAGATCAATATTATTAGCTAGATGTAGAATATGTCGACGGGCTAATGATTCTGAAAATATGCTATTATGTGATGAATGTAATTTAGGACATCATTTATATTGTCTACGACCACCATTAAAAGTAAGCATTCAAATTAATCAATATCTTGTTTAACTTTATTATTCTTTTTAATAGTCTGTACCGAGTGGTGATTGGTTTTGTAAAAAATGTGCTGCTGAAAAGAAGAAAATTGAAAATAAAAATGAACCTGAACAACAAACAATAACAACACGAACAAATCGTAAACGTCCAATATTCCGTGATGATGACGATGATGATAATAATGGTGGTGATAGTGATGATCATGAAAATGGTGATATTGAAAGTACTAGTGAAGAAGATGATGACAATGATTATCCACCGTAAGTTTGATTATTAATAAACTAGCTATTGCCAAAGAATACATAGTCCATAGAAGCTCATAAATCCAATTTTTTTTGTACCACGAACATCTTAGTACCTACCCTAAAAATCGGAGGGCGACACTTGTTCAATGTCGGTATTTAAGGTGATTAGTGTGATTACCAATAGAACTCAACTAGCTGTCGGCGACAGTGTTGCCAAAACGTAACATATATGAACAAACAATAGTAATAGATTTCTTTGTCGCTCATATTTTCAGTGAAAATGTAGTTTTTCTTGTACCAGATCTACGCAATTGATGTCTTTTTATATGCAAATTTTAATTAAATATTTTTTACAACATATATTAAGAAATTAAGTTATAATTTGAGCAAATAAACGTGTTCTTAAAATTGAATAATTTTTGCGAAAATTTATTGAAATTAAATAAAAATAAGACTTCTACTGTAATAAATTTTACAAATTATACAACCTCAATAACTAACTAATAAGTAATCCAGTTATATGTAGAAACTGTAAATTTATTTTTTTGTGAGGCTCAGAAAAAACTTAAATGTAATTAAAAATAATCAAGTTTTCAAAAACTTCTGAAAATGTTTATAATAAAAATGTAATATGTGGCACAAGAAAAACTACGTTTGCACTGAAAATATGAGTGACAAAGAAATCTATTACGAAATTTGAAAATGCCCTGGCAACACTGTCGCCGACAACTAGTTGAGTTCTATTGGTAGTCTCCTTAAATAACGACATTGAACAAGTGTCGCCCTCCGATTTTCAGGGTAGGTACTACGATTTTCGTGGTACACTAAAATTAGACTTATGAGCTCTATGGACTGTGTATTCTTTGCTATTGCCCACGGTTTTGCTCGTGTAGAAGAACATTGTAAATACGTTAAATTACGTTTAGGACTTCTTTGTATGAGCTCCTCGGCAGTTTATTGGTTAAACATCTGCCTCTCACATCGAGATCTGGGGTGGTTCAAACCCCGCCGAGGAGCCAGCAACGAAATCAAAATTTACAAATCAACGACGGCGTGAGAGAGCATATTTGGTATTAAGAAATATTGAGATGTACAAGTCCAAACCTGCCCTGAAGTAATGCCAACAGCGGTTCCGGGGCAGGGGTGGAGAGGACTAAGAAAAAAAGAACGTCTTTGTATGCTAATTATTCCAGCGTTTTTTAAAATTCCCCCTTAAGCGGGCGAAATGGAAGGTCTATCATTTAAATGTGCGTGTATTAATTTCTAAACAAAACCCTAAATATGTAATTCATGTTAATTACTTTGTAAATAATTCAGCTTGCAAAAATTCTTTCTTTCACCCCCTTAGAGATTGAATTCTTAAAAAATCTGAAACTATTATTGTTTTGTAATCAATCACATGTTAAATGTCTTCTATTCCAAAACCTAAATAATAATATTTCTTGTTTTTAACTTCAAAAATGACAGAACTTCATTCCCTATTTCACCCTTCTAAAAATGAAATTTAAAAAAAACGCTGGAACACATTTTTATTTATTTCTAGCTTCAAAAATGACGGAATTTTGTACAAACTTTCATCCCCTGTTTCACCCTCTTTGAGGATAGATTTTCCAAAAACGCCAAATCGATTACTTATTGTTTTCTAATCAACAGCCCAAATAATAACGCTTCATGGTTTTAACTTCAATCAACTTCAAAAATCATCCTTCATCCCCTTAAAAGTGTAATTTTCAAAAACCATGTTTTCTATTCCAAAGTCTAAATAATAATATTTCTTATTTTTAACTTCAAAAACGGCAGAGCATACAAACTTTCATTCTCTATTTCACCCCCTTAAGAATGGAATTTTAAAAAACACTGAAACTCGTATTTATTTATTTTTCCTGATCAAAAGAATAAAAATAAAGTTTCATGTTTCTAGATTATAAAATGACGAATTTCCATACAAACTTTCATCTCCTATTTCACCCCCATAGGGGGATAACTTTCAAAAAATGATAAAACGATTACTTATTGTTTTTTAATCAAAAGCCCAAATAGTAATAAAGTTCCATGCTTTTAACTTCAATTAATTTCACAATCATACTCCATTTTACCCCCTGAAGGGTGGGATTTTCAAGAGCGATAGATCACTAATGTTTTCTATTCCAAAACCTAAATAATAATATTTCTTGTGTTGTAATCATAACTACAAAAAGGATAAAACTCCCATATAAACTTTCATTCCCTATTTTGAGGGTGGAATTTAAAAAATGTATTTATTTCTGATCAAGAGCATAAAAATAGTTTCATGCTGCTAGCTTCAAAAAAGACGGATTTCCATACAAACTTTCATCACTTATTTAACCAGCTTAGGGGTAGAATTTCCAAAAATCCTTTCTTTGTGAGTGTTTACGTTATGAAAGGACCCTACTGTCCAAATTTCATGTGTCTATCTTCAATAATTTGCGCTCGGCGATGATGAATCAATCAGGACAAACTATTTTATATACCGGGTGATTCACCTAAAACGAACAATTCTAATGACAACTCTTATTATTTATTTATCCATTGATTCGAAAAATATTTCAAGGATTTATAGGAGGGATCCTAGAGAATATTTTACCAAAATTAGAACTTTGTAGCTCAATTGGAAGTTGGTCAAAAGCGTTATTTCCTGATGATGACGCGATCTTCAGAAATAAAATAAACACTCAAAACGACCTGGCATGATCCCGACATTGATTTTTTTTCGTTTTTCTCCATTTTATTCTGGAATAGGTGGGAATGTTTCACGTTTTTTCTAGAACGCAATGGAGAAAAACCAAAAAAATTAATGTTGGGAGGATCCCAAGTCATTTTAAGTCGTTTTGTGTGTTTGGTTCGTTTTTGAAAAAACGAGCGGTTTTTTTTTTGAACAAACTTTCAAATGAGATACGAGGTTCTAATTTTGCTTAAATGTTCTCTAGGGACTCCTCTACATATTCTTGAAATATTTTACAAATCACTCGCCAAATAATAGAAGTTGCCATAAGAACTTTTCGTGTTAGACGAATCACCCGGTATATACGGTGATTTTTCTCGTTTTTCTTCATTTTATTCTGCAACAGGTGGAAATCTTCCGCATTTTTTCTAGAATGAAATGCACAAAAACAAAAAAAAAATCACTGTTGGGAGGGTCTACGAATCATTCTTAATCATTTTGCGTGCTTTGCCAGTTTTTGAAAATTGCGACATTGTCCAAAACGATCGTTTTTTGACCAACTTCTAAATAAGCTACGAGGCTCTAGTTTTGCTAAAATGTTCTCTAGGGACCCTCCTACAAATCCATGAAATATTTTTTGAATCGCTCGCCGGCTAGTACGAGTTTCATAAGAATTAACCACGTTTAGAAAAAACAGCCTGTATATAGATAAAGATAATGGAAAATATTCAATTTGTAATCTTTACAGACAATTAACACCGGTGGTGGATTTGTGTAAGACTTGCGGTTCTGGTGGTGAATTAATTTCGTGCGATAAATGCTCATCACATTTCCATATTGAATGTGTCGAACCACCATTACGACGACCACCTAGAGGACAATGGTTTTGTTCAACATGTAAACAGAGACGGCACAATTTCGGTAAGACTTTCATATAATATTTCATTAAATATTAAATATAATATTGTAATTTTTTGTCTGTAGAGAAGAGATATTATAATAACGGTGCAAGTGTTGTTGTAGTACAGCGAACTGGAATTATAAATGGCCAGCGTCGCTGTGCTGCTAAAGCTCTCTATAAAATCCACGATTTTGCTAAATCACTCCGACAGTCTGATGAATCTGAGGGTGGGTTTTGTTTGTTAATAAACCGTGCCTTAGTTTCGCTTGACTAACATATTATTGCTTTCATTTTCTAGTTTAATATTTCGATAAAATTTATATCAATTCTATATATTTTTTAGATTCTAATCATGAAGACGAAGAGGAGGAGGAGGAGGAGGAAGTGATAAATAAACGACCGACTCGTAGAGATGATGTACGTGATGATCTACCATTACATAATGCAGCACTGCATGAATTATTAACAGAAATTATGAAAGATACAAATGCTTGGCCGTTCCTACGGCCAGTACAAAAGAATGAAGTTCCTGATTATTATGACGTTATACGTAAACCGATGGATTTCGGTACAATCAAATACAAATTGAATATGGGTGAATATAAGGAGGATGCTGAATTGATGGAAGATGTACTTTTAGTCTTTGAAAATTGCAATACTTATAATCGTACAGACGATGATGTTTATAAGTAATTTACAATTAATTTTAAATAAATTCAAATCAATGATTACGACTTGTGTTGCAGATGTGGTGTAGAATTATTGAAGGTGTTCCAAAGGAAATGTCGAGAATTGGGTTTAAAATTACCAGCATCTCTGGATTACGATAATGATGCTAGAGAACATCCGAAGAAAAAGCGGCGCGTCTTTTAGTGCTTCTATTGCAAATATCGTGTACAACTCGTGTAAAAAAAGTTGTCCAGTATTTAATTGTTATACACATTTTTTTTCTAAATATCAAAATCTACTTTTTACAATAAAATTGATACGTTTGTAGTTAAAATTTATTAATCGTATAAATCATTCTTAGTTCTGTGTATGGAGTGTAGAGGTAAGGAGGATCATCTCCATATATAAAAATTGTCCAAGAATTTGTGAACAATTAAGATGGCGCTAGTGTTGCAAATTAACTAAATGTGTACAAAGCTACAATAATTGTTAGAGTAAGACAGAATTAAACGAAGAAATATTTCAACTCTGAATTTCGAATTTTATTGATACAGATGGTATATCCAACTTTATTTCATTTTAAAATCATATAATGAATTTTTTGAAAATAGTGCATCTACAAAGCGGATGTTTATCTTTCTTCGCTTAATTATGGTTTAATTCTGTCTTACTCTAACAATCATTGGAGCTTTATTCACATTTAGTTAATTTGCAACAATGCTACCATCTTAATTGTTCACAAATTCTTGGACAATTTTTAGAAATAACGAAATAAATAATAAATCGTATGAAGATGATCCTCCTTACCGATACACTCCATAGTTTTGTGTTTATTAAACAATAGCTTTAAAGGTCTAACCATTCAGTCAGATAATTACACTGTTTGGGATTGATATGTCCAATTTCTGCACAATTATTGATTAACGGACAAATACCACAGGTAGTTTTAACTAATCCCGGTGCTGGCATAAATCTACTAACAGCCCTATACAAATACGAACCATCGGTGGCAACAATTCGTTCAGCATGATTGTCCAACACTACTGTATATAGAATACTTTCAATATGTTCCACCGATAATGGCACTTTACTGATACCCAAATCAGAGATATACTTGTGGACATCACTGGCTGTGGCATAGCTTCGATTTCGTGCCAATAATGGTCCACCACCGCCCATACTTTTGGCATCATCCAGTTTGTCTCGCAGAAATCGTGTACACAACTGGTTCAGTACATCAACGAATTCCGCTTCAAAATCTTGATTGTTATACCAAGCACCACCGGTTATTGAATTATCCGCTTCTAAATCGTACAACATATACAATTTTTTCTTACTAGCCGCCACCGATTTAACAGCTTTAATCAACTTTTTTGTTTCTAAACTTTTCAACACTTTATTCAATTGAGTTTGATTCAAATTGGTTTTAAAACGTATATCCCGGATCCAGATACCTTTATTACCAGCCTCTTCAATGATTTTACAAACAAGTTTCTCCTCGTTATCAGCACCTTTGATTACAGTCCGTTTCGAAACATCCTTGTACTTGTATAGTAATTTATTGTTTGATTTAAATAATTCCAACGAGCCAGCTTTCAGACACTTATTAATCGAAGCGGCGACTTCTTCAATGCTCAATTCCGGCAAACATTCTTTAATGTAATCATTAGAGATACCCTCAGGTTTTGTACGGGCCAGTTCCAATAAGCGATCTTCCAGACTGGTTTCGTCCGAAGTCGAAGTACTCGGCTCCCCCATTGTTCCTCGGATTTAACCTCAAAAACTATCAGTATTTCATATACTTTAAGTATTGTGTAAGAATTGAATATTTTCCGATGAATTAGAACGAAACTGGTTAGCACTGTGTAGAAAATATGAATATTAACTTTTGCATTTAAGAGATATTTACATTTTTATTTTAAAAGTGACAGATGATCATAACCTAAAAAACGTGATGATTTAACTTAACCTCAATGATTGATTCGGATGATGATTTGCATTTAGATGCGAAAAAATTGGAAATAAACGCAAAAAAGGTATTGTTGTCAACAATTAATTAATTAGGTGTTGTTATTAATTAACGATAATTAACAGGTGGGATTTCGAGACGGTATCTCTGATGGACAAGATGGGAATTTTCAACAAAGCTTCAATGAGGGTTTTCGCCAGGGCTTCCGGAATGCTTTCGCTATAAGTCAATATAAAGCTTCATTATCGTATGTTGCCTATTTTCAAGTTTATTTTAAATTTATGAATATTGTTTTAGCTTAATTTCCGATCAAACAATAAAAGAGCCTCTATTGGAACAATCGGAACGCAGCTGGTGTACAATTTGCAAAAACCCAGATGTTGTATATAGAAACTTTGATGATTTAATCAACAAACAAACTGAAATTTCCAACAGTAATTTACAATATTTAAATTCCACCTATTCGAAACATATAAATTACGAATTACCGTCAAAATTAGACAAATAGTTTTATTAATTTTCAATTAAACGTATAAAGAAAATTCTGCTATTAGTTCATTTAAAGATAGAGTCCTTCAGGTGTTCCCTCTTTCTTCCGATATAAAACACTTTCTTTCGATTTTTTGAAATCTTCATTTAAAACTTTCATACGCCGCTCCCTTAATGCCATCAATCCAGCTTCCGTACAGATTGCTTTGATATCGGCACCGGATAGATCGTCTTTTGCCATAATTAATTCTTGTAAATTTACATCTTCCGCCAATGTCATCCGTGATGTATGAATATTAAAGATACGTTTCTTTGTCTTCTCATCGGGCAATGGGAATTCAATTTTACGATCAATACGTCCTGGTCGTATCAATGCCGGATCGAGGGTTTCAATACGATTTGTGGCCATAATCACTTTAACATCACCGCGTGAATCGAAACCATCTAATTGATTCAATAATTCCAACATGGTACGTTGAATTTCACGCTCACCACCCGAATTGGAATCGTAACGTTTCGTACCGACTGCATCGATTTCATCAATGAAAACTATAGACGGTGCATGTTCTTCGGCTACTCTAAATAATTCTCTAACCAATTTCGGACCGTCACCCTGAAATTTTACAATAAAATTCTTGGAATCTTTTGTAAATTTATAAGAATTATACCAAATATTTTTGAATTAATTCAGAACCGACGACTCTAAGAAAAGTGGCGGATGTTTGATTGGCAACAGCTTTAGCTAGGAGAGTCTTACCCGTTCCTGGGGGACCGTAAAGAATCACACCTTTCGGTGGTTTAATTCCTATTGAAGACAATAATTAAATATTGAAATTAAAAGATTATCGATAACAATTACCCATTTCTTCATAATACTCAGGGTGTGTTAATGGTAATTCTACAGATTCTTTAATTTCCTGTATTTGTGTATCGAGTCCTCCGATATCAGCATAAGTCTCCTGTGGTGCTTTCTCT
Source organism: Mylabris variabilis (assembly GCA_037464815.1). NCBI lineage: Eukaryota > Metazoa > Arthropoda > Insecta > Coleoptera > Meloidae > Mylabris > Mylabris variabilis. Next base: position 4,118 of record JAZBGW010000797.1, on the reverse strand, counting down.
AATTTCATCACAGTTACCATAGGATCAGTATCGTCGCCCAAAACACCAACAACAGCATGTACTTTATGGTTTAATAAAACCGAACAACCCGGTTCCAATTGGTCTTTATCGACAAACGATAAAATACTAACATAGTGTTCACTACCAACAGATGTTGAGACAATGGCATGATTGTCATCGATGATCTCTTCAAGATTTCCCACAGACATTGGTGTACCTGGTAAAACGATCGATTAAAATTATTGAAACGATTGAGACTGTTTTATTTTTACCTCGAAGATCATCGACTTTGGAGCGTTCTTCCTCATTCTTCTCTTCTTGTGGCTTCAAACGTTCTTGATTCCGTATAAATTCCTCTTCCATCAATAAATAGTCTTTGATACGTTCCAATTTCAATAATTTCAAACGACATCTTGTATGTGGTGTGACGGCTGGTAGTTTTAATGCAGTATCTGGACCTTTGGTGCGACGTTTCTTCTTACCAACACGAGTTGGAATTGGGGGTTCATATTTCTTCTTTTTGTCTTTCTCGTCCTTCTTATCGTTACCACCGGGCCCGCTTGATTGACTCTGACCCTAGATAGATAAATTAAAACAATAGAGAATTCTATTAATTTATTTTATGGGATAATTACCATTTTTTTCTGGGATAAATCAACGAACAATAAACAAAATCGAACACGAATTAAACTGTCAACAATTTACCAAGTCATGGATGAAATTTAGGACTTTTGGTTTTTGAAATTGGCAAATTATGTCAAACAGTATGTCAAATAAAGCGCCAACTTTAAAAATAACTATTAAGGATGTTTTATCAAAACAAAAAGCAAATCATCCAGTACAAATTCTATTGGTTTATTTTATGGGATAATGACCATTTTTTCTGGGATAAACTAACGAACTAACGAACAATAAACAAGATCGAACACGATTAAACTGTCAACAATTTACTGAATTTACAGTCATGAATGAAATTGAGGACTTTTGGTTTTTGACGTTGGCAAGTTATGTCAAACACTGCGTCAAATAAAGCGCCAATTTTAAAAATAAATATTAAGGATTTTATCAAAACAAAAAGCAAATAATCCAATACAAATTGATTTATTTTTAAATATAGTACAAACGAAAATAATTCAGCCTTATGAATATTATGTGAATAACTGATAAAATGGAATAAACACTTGATTACAAAGCAACAAACCGGAATTATAATTGGCTTGTTGCAAGAAATGTATCTATTTTTTATTTTAATTACATTCAACAATGGATTATTTTAAATTTAAAGCAATTAAAATCTAATAGCCGCGTTTTTTAAACAATTTCTGACTATCTACACGTTTAACATGAGCTGAATCATACAGCATTTGATTTTTGAAATCTTTAGGATGGAATTTCTTCGTAATTTCGCTCTTACTACATTGTAATTGTACAGCTTTAATTAATTTCGCCTTCTTTGATGGTTTCGATGGTTTCAAAAATTTCTCTTCAACTTCCCAACCAGCATCATCAACATGTTTCTTTTGTTGTACATTTTCGTTCTTAGATTGCTTCATTTTTTTAGTTGGAACTTCAGGTTCTTCATCAGCAACTTGTTCCAATTTATGTTTTTTCTTTGCAATTTTCGATTTTTCTTCTGCAACCTTCAATTCAGTAGTTTTTATTTGTTTTGCTGGCGGTTCATCAGAATCTTTATGTTTATTTTTACGTTTCTTTGAGATTTTATCAACACATACGTCATTAGTTTGAGAAATTGAGGCATCAGTTTTTCCAGTAATTGAATCTACCAAATCTTCATTTGTAGCAGTAGTCATTTGTTTATTTTTCTTCTTCTTCTTCTTTTTCTTCTGTGTATCTTCTTGATTTTGATCATTTGATTTTTCAACAACACTTTCGAGATTTTCAAAAAGTTTAGCTTTCTTCTTTTTCTTCTTCTTCTTTTGCTTATCTGAACTCAAATCTTGAATAATCTTATTACTGGAAACGTCTCTAACATCCTCAACAATAGTAGCTTTCTTCTTTTTCTTCTTTTCAGTTGGAGTTTCTTCTTGTTTTTGAATAATAATATTACTGGAAATATTTCCAACATCCTCAACAATAGTAGCTTTCTTCTTTTTCTTTTTCTTCTTTTCAGTTGGTGTTTCTTCTTGTTTTTGTGTTTCGTTAATTTCTTCTGTTTTTTGCATATTTAAAGCTTCCATTACTGTTAAATCAACATGAACATCACCTTTCTCTTTAATACCAGAAACAAATTTATTAAAAACATTATCAATACGATCTTTTACATTTTCCGGTGTAACCTCATTCAACTTTATTACTTCATGTATAATAATTTTTGGGCTTTTCGTTACTGTATTATCATCATTTGATAATAAACTAAGTTCTAATTTAACAATATCATTATTTTCAGTATGTAATATTTCTTTATCATTGCTTACCGCCTCTTTTTTCTCTTCATTCTCATCATTATCTGATACTAAATTAATTGTTCCTTCAGTATCACTAGATTCAACAGTTTGTTTGATAATTCGGGATTTCTTGTCTTCTTTCTTATTCTTCAATTGTTCAACATTTTTATCACCATCATCACTTGATTCACTTGGTTGTATAATACGTGATCTTGTCTTCTTCTTAATCACCTTCTTCTTTTCTTGTTCAATTTTACTACTTTTAACAGCTGATTCAATTTCATTACCTGATAATAATTCAAATTCTTCATCATCAGCAATAAATGAATCTCTTTCATATGTATCATTTGTTGATCTTGAATTCTCCGATTCTGAATGAATTGATTCACCTAAATCAACAATTTCATTTGAATTTTCTGATGGTGTACTTTCTTCACCTTCTTCAGCTTCATTTAATATAAAATCATTTACAATATTATCAGTATCACTAATACTTTCATTGTCACTTTGTAGTATTGGTGCTGAATTAAGTAATTCTTCAACTTTCTTTTCTAAATGAACATCCACTGTTGTTGTTACTATTGTTGTTGGTGTATTTTGATCATTCTTTTCCACTTCATCATCACTTATTTTCAATTGATTATCTTCTTCTTCTTCTTCCTCATCAGTAGCAATCTCTTCAGACTTCCTTTTAATACCACGTCTCTCTCGTGTTATTTCAATATTTTCATCTGATTGTTTCAATGAAACATTAATTGATTTTCTGCGTTTGTCGGCTTTTTGTTTCTTGGCAGATGACTTTTCATTTTTCTTCAAAGAATCTTCCATTTGTTTTGGCGTATCTTCTTCAGAAAATGATAACTTTTCCGATGATTTCTTCAGACTGATACGGTTCTTAGATTTGCTTGTATTATCAGTCGGTGTTTTCTCAACATTATCTGTAGTTTTCTTAGAATCATCAATTGTCTGTTGATTTTCCAAACCTTTCTGTTTTTCTTCCAAATTTACTGTAGATTTTTCGTTGATAGTTTTTCCACCACCACCATCATCATCATCATCATCATCAATTACTATCTCAATTAAGGTTTCTTTAACGCCTTTTACAGGACCAACTAATTTTTCATCAACTGTTACTTTTTTATTTATAGATTTTCTAGGACTGGTACGACGTTTTATCTCTTCTTCATCTTGTTCATTTCTGTTATTACTTTCTTCAACCGAATCCTTTTTGTTTGTAGATTTTCTAGAAGGATGTTTCCTGTCTCTTGGTAACTCTTCAGTTTCAGATTTCTCCACAACTTCTTTCAATTCAACTGAAATTTTATTTGTTTCTTCATTATTTGTGGATTTCTCTTGTTCATCGCTTTGTTTATTTGATTTTCTTCTAGGACTTGTACGTAATTTTACTGGACTTTCATCAATTTCAGATTCGGATTTTTCAAGATTATTTTCACTTTTCTCTTCAGATTTACTCAATTCAGTTTCATCAAGTGAATCATTAATATTTAGTGATTTTCTAGGACTTGTAGATAATTTAGATTGATTTTCATTGATTGCAGATTGGGATTTTTCAATAATTTCTTCAGATTTATCCAATTCAGTTTCATTAACGGAAGCTTTCTTATTAGGAGTTTTCCTAGGACTTGTACGTAATTTCACTGCACTTTCCTCAATTTCAGATTCAGATTTTTCAAGATTTTCTTCAGATTTATC
>JAZBGW010000796.1:0-20528 GCA_037464815.1 Mylabris variabilis | reverse complement strand
GTAAATAACAATTTTATTTTATTTTTAAAAAATTTACATAAGCCGGCACAAAATAATCATCACGGTCAACGAAAAAATATTGTAATAAATTCGTTTGTTAATGAAGGTGATTAATAAACGAAACTGTTTAAAGCACGAACGAGCGAAGCGAGTGAGTGCCTTTAATAGTTTAATAACTATTAGTAACTTGTTAGGAAATATTCCACTTTTCCTAACTCAAATTAATATTGAAATATCGAAGTTTTCCAAACCCTAGTAGAAAAAAAAATTGTATGATACACGTGTTAAAAGTGATTTAATTTTGCGAGTAGGGTAGTTTATGGAACGGCTGTCGCAAAATAAAATCTCACTTTTAACACTTGTATCATAAATAACTATTTTTTAGAGTGGAATAAATTTCGCTTTAGATTAGAAAATAGTACTCAATTTAAACTTATACTTATACTTGTAACTAAAGTTACAATGTGGCAATATTTGGCCATCATAATCATGCATTATAAAATTTCATACAAAATTCAATGTGGTTTATACATGAACATTTATTTGTGTTCACTTGGATAGTGCACAATAAAAAAAAGTTATAGAATAATTATCTAATCATAGTCCATAGATAAGTATTTTTCTTTCACGGTACCAATAAAAAAAATCCGATCTACATTAAGTCTATAAAAGTGAAATGACTAATCAATTTAACTTTAGTTTATGCAATCTGTTCAGAAATAAATCAATATCGAAAGATGTCAATAATTATACTTATCTATTTTTTGTTAACAACATATCAATCAGTATTTAGTGTAAATATTTTATTTCTATCACCAATTGGTTCACATAGTCATCATTTCTGGAATCGTGCCATTGTATTAGAATTAGTTAATAAAGGATATAATGTAACGTTTATGAGTCCAGATAAGGACAATTTGGCAGATACATTAAAAAATTACACACTCATACAATTTGAAGGTGATTATTTAACGAAAAAATAATTGTATTTACGTGTGTCTTGACGATGGACTATTAGAAGAATAAAGAAGTTCTAGTTGATGGGGAATTATGATATTTTGATTGGAGCCGTTTTTTTTTACCCGAACTACCCGTGGTAAATATTTTTGCCGTTCTAACAACCCCTGTTAAATTGGGTAGTGCACCCTATGCTCTTATTTTAAATGGAATAGTATATTTGTTATTGTATTTTTGAATTCTTTGGTTAACTCAAAGAAGATACTTTCTCTTCGAATATTTATATTTTTAGTATAATTTTAAATTTACAGTGTTTAATTGAAAAATTCATATTTTTGGAAACTTAACACTAGAAAGGTTGAAACTTGGATTTTGAATAGTATAAATAATGTACCTTTTTTCAAGAATTTAATTATCTTTCAGCGTTTAGCTGAAATAAAGTTTTCTTTTTATTTTAAAAGGAACACCATATGTTTCTTTATATGGTTTGATATGGGAAAAATTCAAAGTTTAATTGTATTAACATTTCCTTTATTTGTATTAACATTTATCTTTGATAATTTTTAAATTATTCAAAAATTTTAATTTCGTGTAATTTTCGTCCTTGAAAGATAATGTAATACGTCTAGTCGCCTATGTCAAATTAATTAACCTATACTGAAATGTATAAAAGGCTTAGCAAAATGATATTCATTGTCGAAAATAACGTTAAAATTGAATATTTTACATGTTTTTCTATACAATTTAAGGACATTCTACACACACAAAAAATAAATCCAATAATTCTTGATTTAGTTAATTATCAGCATCTTGCATTCTTTTTCATTGAGAAAATATACAATTGGATAATTATTTTAATGTTAATAATGACAATTGAATTGAAAGTCGTTTTCCCATGCCTTCTATGTATTTCATTTGTTTTTCAGCAAAGAAAATACAAAATTCTGAATAACTGAAGAATTGTTAAGATAAGTAAGATATTATTAATGTTTGAAAATTGCCTGAAAGAAAATTTTATTTCTGCTAAGCGCTAAATAAGAATTGAAAACTATAAGATTTGATAAAAAGTATATTATTTTCAATATTTAAATTTCAAATTTTAACCTTTCATGCGCAATAGTTTCAAAGATATATATTTATCAGTCAAGCAATGCATAACTTAAAATTTTATGAAAAGCCAAAAACCTTCAGTCCTAGACCATGGGTTATATCATCAAGCTTCCCTTCCATTTAACAAAAAAATTCAAAAATATAATAAGAAATTATTGTGCACTACCCCAAATAGCGAGGATCGCTAGACAAAGGAAATATTTTCCAAAGGTGGAGAAACGGCTGCAATCACAATTTCATAATTTTTCATCAACTAGAACTCCTTATCTTTCTAATAGATAATCGTCAGGACATCAAGCCACCCTGTAGATATTAATTAATAAATGAATTTTGTAGGTCTTTATCAAGGATTAGCTGATAAATATAATATAAATGATATGCGTAAAGACTTTCATTTGGATATGATATATGGGTATCAAGAATGGTCCCGCTTCAATTGCCAACACTTGCTTGGATCACAAGGATTAAAAACGATATTGAATTATCCAAAACATTTCAAATTTGATTTAATCTTATATGATATAACAATAGGTTACTGTTTATATCCGTTAATTGTGAAATTTAATTATCCACCAACAATTGGTGTTACTGTTTTCTTATTACCAACGTATATTTCTTATATTTTTGGTAACAATTTATATTCGTCATATATACCGTATTATGGTGCACCATACAGTAATGAAATGACATTTTATCAGAGACTTTTAAATTACGTTTTTACAAGATACGATTTATACCTGCAAATAATGCAATTTAATAATTTAAATGAAATAGATGCAAGAAAAGTATTTGGAGACGATATACCGAAATGGTTTGAAGTGGAGAGACATATTTCATTAGTTTTAGCAAATACTGATCCTATAATGGATTATCCACAACCATTACCACCGAATATTATTCCTGTTGGTGGTCTTCATATAAAACCACCGAAACGAATCACTGAAGAATTCCAACAAATTCTCGATAATGCAACGAATGGTTTAATTGTATTCTCATTAGGTACACACATACGTTCAGATTTGTTGGGCGATGTTCAACAGAAAATGTTACTGGAAGCTTTCAGTCGATTAAAAGAAACAGTAATTTGGAAATATGAAAGTCAAATAGAGAATGTTCCAGAAAACGTCATCATACGTAAATGGATACCACAAAGTGATCTATTAAGTAAGTCGCTTTAATTATTGTTCAATTTTTATAATTAATTACAAATTTAAGCCCATCGAAATGTTAAATTATTCATCGGTCATGGGGGAGCTTCAAGTACTCAAGAAGCACTTTATCATGGAGTACCAACGATTATTGTACCATTCGTTGTTGATCAATACCACAATGCTCATCGAATCGTTCAAAAACAAGTCGGTCTGAAAATTGACATCAATCAAATAACACCTGATTATATTTACAACATAATTAGAGAAGTTATTGATAATCCTATGTGAGTATATCATTTGAAACAATGCAAACGTATTTTGTTCAATAACTAAAAATAATTTAGATATCGACAAAATATGAAGAAGATATCCGAAAGATTCCATGATCAGCCACAGAAACCAATGGAACGTGCTATCTTTTGGATTGAATACATATTAAAACATGGTAGTGAAGATTTTCTATCAACAAAAGCAAGAGATATGCCTTATTATCAATCTGAAGAAATCGATATTATTGCATTCTTTGCGGTCTTATCAGTGATTGTTCTAATGGTTTTTATAAAATTGATTGAGACATGTCAGAAGTGTATAAGATAGATTGAATATTACACTGAAATTCGTGTATTTATACCTAATTTATTTGGTTTGATATAATGTATAATTACAATTTATGAAGATAGTTTGTAATTTTTTGCGTCTTTGTACACTTTAATATAGTTCGTATGAAAAAAATGTTCTACTGAAATAGAGATCAGAAACAGTGTCTTCGAATTCTAATGCAGTTTTTAAAGTTTTTAGAGCATTTAACTCTTCAAATTCTGTTAGCTTTGTTGGCTCTTCATCTTCATCTATTTCTTCCAGTTCATTAGAATTTTCACATACTTTTTTGGTGCTTTCAACAATTTCTTCATCGGTTGGAATTAATTTGTCTAGTGATTCGTTATTTGTAAATTTTAATTCTTGCGAATGGGCTGGACAATTGTCAACTACCATCGCAATTTTTCTCTTCTGTTTTTTTCATTTCATTATTGAATGCTGTTCACTGGTCATTCAGGCCTTGCTGTTGAAACCATAATCTACTTCTAAGGATTTCAACCCTTTGGGACATCGCTAACTTTGGTCCTAATATATAGATGATGTCATCACTCTCTGTAGGAAGTGAAACGCTATTGTCTAAGAAAACGCCCTGCTCTGCAGATCAATAATTTTTTTATAAATTATGAATTGTTCCCAATTTATGAACGCAGCTCTAGATACAACCAATGGTATTGTCATATTTTAGAGGCAATTTGCACAACTCCTATTGGTTAACAATTTGAATGATATCATAAGTACCAACATAAGTTTCAGTGACGTACAATTTGGAATTTGACAGTTAAAATCCCTATAATTCGATTTGATGGTGTCCGTGTTTTTAAAAACTAATTCTTATAATTTAAAACCAATTATTCTAATAATAATAATAATAATCCTAATTATTAAATCCAATCTCTGTTAAATATTAAAATTAATCAAACCTCTTAAACTTTTTGTTGAAAATAGTCAGTTGTAAATGTGTTTTTTTTGTTAACACCAACGCATTTCTTATAGGTTTATTTATAGGGATCCTTTCAGATAATTTATTGAGAAATGCCCGGAATATTCACCAGCTATCATTGATAATTATAAAAATTAAAATTTGAATAATTTATGGAAAAATGGCAGCTAATAATCTTCTAGGAGATGCTTGGTATTTGAGGTTATAGGGTACTCATCGCAGTTTACAATTAATTTTCCTTATAATTTCAGGAACATTTCCGCATCTGGTTGGAATATAATCACTGTCGACAATAAAATTAAAGATAAATCAGTCATTTTAAAGACTGCATTAGATGTATGTAGAGATAATTCCTTCAAATCCCTAGTTTCTGATTAGTTTTCGTTCTAATCTTTATTTTAGTCGGATTTAAAGGAAATTGGTCAACCGTTCCTACAGAAAGAACAAACCAAAAATCAATTAAGTAACGTTGTTCTACAAATACAAAAAATACGTAACATATCAGCACCAAAAGCGAATGAAAATTCACAAGTAGCGCCACGTATGTTGAAATTGATTTTAACAGATGGTGATCATTGTATACAAGCAATTGAAAATTCATCAATATCAACAATTAGTTTAGAACGTACACCACCAGGTACAAAATTGTTGATAAAAACAGCAAATATTATATCAGGATTTCTATTATTGGGTTCGAATAATTGTGTTGTACTTGGTGGGAAAGTTGCATCACTATATGAAAAATGGGAATTATCGAAATCTGTAAAACAACACACTCGACAATCATGTTAGTTTATTTTGTATAAATTATACAATACTGGCAATTGGAACTAGAAACATATCAATTTGATGGTTCTAGTTCTAATTAAGGAACAGTTGGTTTAATAATTTTATTTCGTTTATTTTTAGTATCATCAACTGATGGTCCGCCGACTTGGGTGAATTTCGGTTGTAAAATACCAAATACCAATTCGGATAAGAATTTCAAATCGTTAGAAAATAAAAAAGATCCCTATAAAGATTCAAATAATGAATTTGAATTACAACGAAAAGATGCAATTGCTGAAGCTAGTACCGGTGCTGTTAAACGTGTATTCGGCGGTGGTACCAAACAAAATCTACCAACAGGAAATTTCGATGCAACCAATAAACGACCAGATTCATATAAAAATAATTTTCGTGATGATAAAAGGAATGTTAAAACGAAAATTACGAAAGATATCGATGAGAAAATACAGAAACCATCGGAACGAGTGTCTCTGTTTGATTTTCTTGAAAGTAAATTAAGTGAAAATAACGTATCAACGGTTGAAATTACACAGAATACAACAATGAATCCAAAAGAGAACTTTAATAATAATAGAAATTACCAGAAAATACAACAGATTAACAAAAATAATTCATATAATCGTCTAGATGATAAGAGTAAATCGAATAATGTTAATAATGTTGAACGATTAACGAATTCTGTTGAGAAAATGTCGATTAATAGTCAATTTGCTAGCAGAAGTTTACGGCAACATTTAAATTTACCAACAACAAACCGTGAAAATGTACAAAATTGGAAAGTTGGTGATGATTGTATGGCGAAATATTGGGAAGATGGGAAGGTTGTTTATTTATTCCTTTTAAAAAATTATTAATTTTCTCATAATTTGTATTTTTAGTTTTATAATGCAAATATTACTGCAATTACTGAAACTACATGTGTTGTAAAATTCAAAGGTTACGGTAATTTAGAGGAAGTACTTAAAACTGATTGCCTTCCAATTAACAATATCGTTAATAATAGCAATAATAATAACAATAATGAAAATTCGTTTAAAAAATCCTACTCAGGTAATACTTTAGGGGTGTAAATAATTCTAAAAATCAATAAATAATCAAATCGTTTTAGGTACGAGAGAATTCCGAAGGACTCCGAATAATTACCGTCGAAAATGAACATTTGTCATGTTTTCTATCAATATATAATTTAAAATAGAATTTAAGTTTTGTTTATTAATTTGTTTGTCCGATTCAAATTTACGGTACGCCACTGTCGTATAAAGCCGCCCGTACACCGTCAGTGAAAAATTCTGATTTATAACTAGGAATGATTTAAACTTTGCGCGCCTAAATCTTACGTCCCCATTGGTTATTTTACAGGCAACTTAAAGATTCGAAATTTTGATATTGGCATAGTCTCATAAAAAAAAATTCAATTGTTTAATTAATTAATTGGCAACTTAAATTATATTAATGATGAAACTGACAAAATACAGCCAAGAATCATTTTTTACTTGATGTAACACCAATAAAGAGTTGTACTCTCTATTGTGAATAAAAGAGTAATAACTATAAAAGACATTGGATTCTATTGTTTTCCAGGACTTTAGTATTACTTGTTAATTACAAAAACTTAGTTTCCATCATTTAGCTAAATATGTTTTATTTAAAATCACAACGGTACATAAATATTTAAATTTACCGCCAAACCGATTTAGTGTATTTGTTCTAGTGACTTTTTCTGTGTAAACCTGACTTTAATCATTACTTCTAGTTTAAAAATAGAGCTAGATCTACAGTCTTACCATAATAATTTCAACGCTCTAAACCGACCATTGGCGTAGTTGTTTTTTATTTTATTCAAATAATTTTATAATGAATTAAATTTAAAAATAATTATCGTTATTAACAAATAAAGTTAGTAAATTAATGTAAATATAGAGATTTTTTTACTTACTGTATTTTATTTACTCTTATGTATAAATCATCTAAACGAGTTGAGTTGAGTTGAGACAATAATGGTGGGGGAAGCGATACTTTAGACAAATTTACTAATTTATTATAAATGGTCAACATTCCGTTGCTGTAGATATAGAGCGGCTCACTTTATTGGCCGAGAAACTATGAGGAAACCACTTGATTAACACGAAAATTCACGATACGCTCTACTAAGATTTTTCTGAGGAATAGTTTTACTAATTTACATTCTAGAGGATCAACTCTGCTTATAACTAAAGACTAAAGACAAGACTTTTTTTGAATCAGTTTTAATAGTGCTGTAATTATACAGAGCCATCAAAAGTGTCTGATCATACCGCTCTAGTTAAATTTGGCATTAATAAAAATTAGCCGCTTATTTTAAAATAAGGCAATACTATTCGCAACCAACGTCATTAATATTTCGAGATCTCACATACTTGTATTTGTATTTGAATTTTTCTACCAAATCATACTTCTGAAAATTCCCTAGAAAATAAATTAAGGTTGGTATTAGTACAGCTAACTTCACGATAAAAATGGAGGTAAATATTAGCAAAACCTGTAGTGGATTTTTTTTTTTCGATCAGTCATTTTTGATAGTACTGTATTTATCATTGTAGGTAGAACTAGTTGAAAAGACTTGAACCGATATTTCTTGGTAATATTGCGCAATTTACAAATTAATGTTGGCAGTATTGGCGTTACACTTGTCAATACTCTTATGACGTGTTGACGGGTAGTGTATGGACTGCTTTAAATGGGCCGCGTGTTTGCTGATGTCACCGTTTGTTGGCACTTCAATCGCTAGCCACGTAAGATTGACAATGACAACCACAATTGCCCTCCAAAGAAGTTCTTGATTAAAAAAAAGGTGGTAGATATGTGTTAAAAATTAATATTTTCTGTTGATTTATTGAAATAACTTTGATAATATCGTAAGTATTAATTAATTAGTAATTTGATTTAATTGTGGAATTCTAGCTTATTTGCTAATTAGTTGTAGTGAACGCTAGATTATAAGTGCAAAGGTTTTCTGTAATAATTGCCAATTATTTTTATTATTATGTTTTATTTGTTTTATTTTAATTTTTCGAGTCATTCATAATTGAACATTTTAATGAATACTGTTTGTGTTTTAATTATTGACAATGGATTAATCTTCACCTTGACACGATTTTTCTTGTCTAATTGGACTTTGTTAATAATTGATATGTTTCCGAGAAAAACATCGTTTCTGTTACGTTTTTTTGCTCTTATTTTTTTAGGTGGTAGCAATGTCTCAACAAAATTTATTGAATGGTGTACCACCACAATTGAATCAAATACAGCAAAATGTGGTAGCGAACGATAAACTGAATCATTTCAATGGAATTAATTCGTCACAATCATCAAGGGATTCCTCCCCGTCGACACATCATTTCAATCAAATACCGGCATCACAATTACCACCAATAACATCATCATCATCATCATTAGCAACAACACCAGTAGCATTAAATGTGCCTCGACCTACATTAACTACGACAACAACAATGCAAAATTCACCGATAAATACACAAACGAATCAATTAACACAAAAAATGGGACAATTAAGTGTAAATAGTCCACAATTTGGCACATTAACACCAACACGGATAGTGCAACAAAAGACTAGTGTTTTAAGCAATAGTGCTTTCTCGCCTATAATATCGCCTAGTAGCAATTTACAAACGAATCAAAGACCTGTTGTGAACCAAATTCGACCAATATTAGCACCACAACAACAACAATTCAATAGTTTAAATATGCCACAAATGAATCAAAATCGACCGATTTTAAACCAAAATCCAGTGATTCCACCGCTACAACAACAAAATCGCCAAATTAACAATTATAATCAAGGTAGGGTTGATTCAGGTCTACCACCACCGATACCGCAACCAACAATAAATCAATCACCGAATGTGCCCGGCAATATTTCGCAAACTACGCCAAATTATCAAGGAAATTTACAACAACAACCACCTACATCAATGCAATATAAAACAAATTTACATGTAAATAGGTATCCGCAATCGCCACAATATTCTCAACCACAATCATCTCCTTATCATCAGCCACAACAACAACAGCAACAACAACAAAATCAGCAACAATATTATCCGGAAAATAGCGTAACACGTACTGGTTTTAATAAATTATGGGGTTATGATCATATTGATCTATTACAAAATCCAAATATTCTACCAAGTGAGAAATTAGAACCGCCAAATGTTTATTTAGGGCAAGATCAATTAAATGCAGCAAATTGTAGTCCGGAACTGTTTCGTTGTACAATGACGAAAATACCAGAAACGAATTCATTATTACAAAAATCTCGTTTACCATTAGGTGTATTGATACATCCATTTAAAGATTTAGCACATCTACCAGTTATACAATGTCATGTTATTGTACGTTGTCGTGCATGTCGTACATATATAAATCCTTTTGTATATTTCGTTGATATGAAACGTTGGAAATGTAATTTATGTTATCGTTTAAATGATTTACCAGAAGAATTCCAATATGATCCAGTATCGAAAACATATGGTGATCCATCACGACGGCCAGAAATAAAATCGAGCACTATTGAATATATAGCACCAGCTGAATATATGTTAAGACCACCACAACCAGCAATTTATTTATTTCTATTCGATATATCACGATTAGCTATAGAAACTGGTTATTTACAAAGTGTCTGTAGTATATTATTAGATGAATTAAAGAATCTACCGGGTGATGCACGTACACAAGTCGGTATAATTGCATATGATACAACATTACATTTCTTTCAATTAGGCGAAGGTTTAAGTCAACCACACGAAATGATCATGTTAGATATTGATGATGTCTTCTTACCAAGTCCTGATAATCTCTTAATTAATCTAAAAGATTGTATGGATCTATTGATTGATTTATTAAATCAATTACCAACACGTTATAATAATTGTTATGATAATAATTCAGCATTAGGTGCTGCATTACAAGCTGGTTATAAATTGATGAGTCCAACTGGTGGACGTATAACTGTATTTCAAGCAACATTACCAAATCTAGGACCTGGTGCATTATTATCACGTGAAGATCCAAATCAACGTTCTAGTAATGATGTAACAAATCTAAATCCGGCCAATGATTTTTATAAACGTTTAGCATTAGATTGTAGTGCCCAACAGATTGCTGTTGATTTATTTATTATAAATTCACAATATGTTGATATAGCTACAATATCCGGTATAAGTCAATTTAGTGGTGGTTGTATAAATCATTTTCCATTATTTAAAGCATCTAATTATATACAAAATGAACAATTTGAACGTTGTTTACGGCGGTATCTAACAAGAAAGATTGGTTTTGAATCCGTAATGAGGATACGTTGTACACGTGGATTATCAATACATACATTTCATGGTAATTTCTTTGTACGTTCAACTGATCTACTATCATTACCAAATATAAATCCCGATGCTGGTTTTGGTATGCAAGTATCAATCGATGAGAATTTAACTGATGTACAAACCGTCTGTTTTCAAGCTGCTTTATTGTATACATCAAGTAAAGGTGAACGACGTATACGTGTACATACATTATGTCTTCCTGTATGTAGTACATTAATGGATGTTGTTAATTCAGCCGATCAACAATGCATTATTGGTTTATTAGCAAAAATGGCAGTAGATCGTTCATTACAATCTAGTCTTGTGGATGCTAGAGAAGCGTTTATTAATGCCGCCATTGATATATTATCCAGTTATAAATTATTGAATAATATCGCTAATGATGAATCGTCATTATTATTACCGCATTGTTTAAAATTATTACCATTGTATATATCGGCAATATTGAAATATACAGCATTTCGTATTGGTATATCAACACGTTTAGATGATCGTGTTAAAGCAATGATTGATATGAAAACAAAACCATTAATACAATTAATACAACTGATCTATCCGGATCTATATCCTGTACATAATTTAGATGAATATAAAACAATAATAACATCGAATGATGAAGAAATACCACAACCGCCACATTTGCAATTAACAGCAAGATATTTACATACAAAAGGTGCATTTTTAATGGATTGCGGCCAACATATGATATTATTAGTATGTCCGGGTGTTTCACAAATATTTTTAAATCAAATCTTAGGTGTTGCTGATTATCTATCAATAACCGATGATTTTTATGAATTACCTATATTAGATAATATACATAATACAAGACTGCATCGTTTCATAAATTATTTAAATGATGATAAACCGTACGCTGCAACATTGCATATTATTAGAGACAATAGTACATTTAGGGTAGGATTTTATGAACGTTTAATTGAAGATAGATATGAGAATTCGTTATCTTATCATGAGTTCTTGCAACATTTAAAATCGCAAGTGAAATAATCAAATTTTTGATTTAATTAAATTAAAAATTTGAATATTTATAAATACAGGGCAAAGGGGCAGGTTGTATATTATCCATTATTTTTTGTCATTATATTTGATTAATTTTTTTAATGCAAAATTATTGCTCAATAGCGTAATCATTGACAACAGAGAATAAGTTATGATTACATTTTACATTGTTTTTATTTGATAAAGCGGGCATGTTATTCTTTTGATTGATTGTTTATCCGTAATTTCGAATTTTAATATTGTGATATAACTCATTAAAAATGAAAGGTAGCAATATTTTTGCATTATATCGAGCTATTATAAATAACTCATTATCAACATCATGATTCTACTGATTGTTTAATTTCTTATTTTGAACCATATAAGAATTCGTTCGCCTGTTATTCTATCTTTAATAGCATTTTTCTCCGTCATATTGGTATATATACGAAATTTGTCTGTTTATAAGTTATAAAAATAAAAATGTATATATCGAGTTTAATTTCTTTCTAAAGACTATACCTTCTCTATTCAAGGTACAAATAATACACGCAAATATTAAAAATAATTTATTATCAATTGTTATCCATTGAATTTTCCGGTACTAATTCCATCAACTGTCTTGATTCGAATCGTTCACGAACTGTCTCGACGTTACGCAAATCAAAAACTGTAAAATTATGCGATTTATCATCACCGCCAGCTGTGATAACGAACGGTAAATCCGGTGATAAGTCTAAACATTGCACAGTACCCAAATTGAAATTCTTCTCACAAACAAAAACGGCATCATTCTCAGTGATATCCCAAATTTTAACGGCACCATCAGGTGATGACGTTATCATTAAACCAGGACATTGTCGACTGACTACCAAACCAGTTACTTCCTTTTCGTGTGCTTGAGACGACCATATTTTACCTAATAATCACAACAAATTAAAACGATAATAACGGAAATTATTGATAATACACCTTTACGGCAATCGAAATATTGTAAACTTCCAATATTGGTGCCAACGAAAAATGTGAATGGTTGTGACGGATTCCAACTGACACGTTCAGCTTCACCGTCTAATTGCCATGTTTGGTGCGGTTCGGGTGTGCGACAATCGAAGACTTTCGCCAACTTATCAGCACCACCAGCTAGTAGTGTTTGAGCTTCTAAATGATGCCATTCTAAACACTGTACTTTCTCATGGAAAGCTTCGATTTTTATCGTCGGTTTTTGATTGTCTAAATCCCACAATAGGATCGTTTGATCAACTGAACCACTGGCTAAGACATGCTCATAAGTCTGATTCCAAGACAATGCTAATACAGCATCGTTATGTCCAGTACGGTGTCGATTCTTTTTACCAGTTTTACCCAAAGTGTATGCCGGTTCTATACAATTAATTACATCCAAATCCCACACTTGTATGATCGGTGTCATTGTACCAATTGCACAGTAATTACCTTTCGGACTATTCGGTTCATAATTCAACCATTCTATACATAACGGGAATGACGGTAAGAGAATATCATGGTGTACATACAACGATTCCTCTTCTTCATTATACACTAAAAATACCATTCATTTATTTAATTATTTTCTTATATAAGATAAAGATAATCACCGTATACTTCTAAACAACTTGAATCGCCCTCAACATGACCGACCAAAATTAAACTATCTGTAGATTTGATAATTTCATCTTCTTTATCGGAATCATCCGATTCGGAGAAGTTCTCTTCGGCGTCATTTTGTAATTCAGCGATTGAACTTATACCCAAAGCTGAAGCTGCATTCTCATCTAAAAATACATAATTGTTAAACAATAACCTTGTTATTTTTAAATAAATCTACCATCATCATCATTGTCGTAGCTTTCAAATCTATACTCATCATCTTGATTATTCTCATTAGTTTCTCCAGAATTCTGAGTGCTACTATTAGCCAATCTACAATAAAAACAATAATGAGAAAAATATGGATTAATTATCCGAGTATAGACAAACCTTAATTTCTCTTTCGTATCCTGTATGACTTGAATCAATTCATCTTTAGATAACTGTACCTAAAAATTGCGCAACATTAAAGAGAATTTAAAAAAATTGTGGTATAGGTATACTTTCTCTGGTTGACTTTTAGCAACGCCTTTTTTAACGAATTTTAAACACGGTATAAAATTGATACGATTTTGATCGGTTTCATTTTCTTCCATTTCGGACAAATCGACACGTGCATAAATTAAATAAATTTAAGGTTAGAATGATAGATACAATTGAGGTTAAAGAAACGTCAAAGTTGACAGATCTTGAAACGAACTATCGGTAGCTCTTTATACACAAATTAGTTTCATATCGATTTATTTTTAATTATTACAAGCGTTAAATGTATATTCATTCAACAACATAAAGATATTTATACGGCAACAAAACCACCATCGATAGGTAGACAAGTTCCAGTGATCATGCTAGCTTTATCGCTTAACAAAAATACAATAGCATCAACGACTTCATGGACTTCACCGAACCTAAAATTTCTCTAATTAACTAATTTTTTAATTAAACTCATTGATTATACCGTCTTAGTGGTATTTTCTGTAACATGGGCTCTGCAACTTTCGGATCTGACCAACCCAATCTACCCATATCGGTCATAATAACAGTTGGATTAACGCAATTAATACGAATTTTTTGTGGTCCTAATTCTAAGGCAGCAGCTCGTGTGAATGCATCCACTGCACCCTTAGTAGCACAATAGACGGTGTGATCTTTCAAACCGATCAATGAAGCTTGCGATGAGACGTTCACAATTGCACCGGGAATTTTATGTTCCAACATCTTCTTAATAACAATTTGTGTAACATTAATTAATCCTTTAACGTTAATATCGAATAGTCGATCAACATCTTCTTCGGTATTCTCACCGAGCGGTTTTAGAATTGCCAATCCAGCATTATTTACCAGTAAATCAATGGGGCCAATTTTTGATAAAGCTTCAATTGTTGCCGACCATTTAGATAGATCGACAGAAATGATATCGATTGATGGTAATTCATTCTTTAAACTAACTGTAAATCAATCATGAATTTAAAGGATAATTGAATTAAATTTGCTAATATCAACAAATTACCTAGGAGGTCTTTGTTACGGGCAACTGCAATAACGTGTGCCCCACATTTAACTAGTTGTCTAACAATATCACGACCAATACCTTGACTGGCACCAGTAACCAATGCTGTTTTTCCGTGGAAATTAATTTCCATTTTCTTGTTATTTTAAAGAGAATTAATTTAATATGTAATGTTTATAAGAAGTTATAACGGAGATATAAATAACTGTTTTGATAAAGGTGACCTTAACATATCAATTTGACCGGTAATTAGCGGAATTTACTGCATTTGATTATCAGTTGTTTACAAAATTAGAATTTATTAGATTGTGACTCGTAAAAGAAACTATTTTAACTTTAATTAAGAAAATGCAACACATTATACACCCAGTTCCATAAGAGTTTGTTGTCGACAAAATGCATACAAGTCGAATCGAAGACATAATAAATATAAATCTTTAATCTATGATAAACACTAAACACGAATTAAAATAGAACAAAATTTATAACTATAAACCTTTAAATCGGTAGATTCTCCCAAAAAAATTAAATCATACAAATAGTTATTCTTGTAGGGAGGGCTTACTGTATTTTTCCGTCTAGATTACCTCAATTACCTGGTGATATTCGCACTAATATGGTGCCAACGTTGGTTACTAGTGTCAAAGCATACGTCATTTGTCTTCTCGCCATAACCTCAAATTTATTATTTATGAAAAATTGTTATAAAAATTTGTAAACGAAAATTATTTAAAAATAATGGATGAAAAACCGAGTTTATTGATTGTTAGTTCAAGTAATACGAAACCGAAATCATTGATAAAATTGATAACAAAATCGACAAATATCAGTGAAATGGATGAAAATTACATATTGCATCCATGGAGGATTGATACAAAATATTATACAGCTGAAATTAATATAATTGGTATAAATGAACATTATCAACGTACAGATGAATTTAATTCAAATGTTGAAGCATTGATAATACATATGGATACAAATAAAGATACTGGTCTAGATGATTTATCAATATGGAAATGTTTAGAGATTGATTGTCAACCAGAGATTAAATTATTAATAACGAATTATTGTACAAATGATACGAAAATAACGAAAGCGAAAGCGATTGAATGGTGTCTAAAATACGGTTATGAATTAATTGAATTATATCCAAATTTGAGTGAAAACAATTGTAATGATGATATAATACAAGAGAAATACGGTGTTGAGCGTGTTATTGAAGCATTACAAGCACACATGTGGCCGAATTTAGTAATGAAAAATGAGACTAATACAACAACAATAACACAAGATAGTATTAAGACACAGAATAACAAAAATGATAATTCAACAGATGAAGTTGCTGATGATTTTACTGAATTATTCTCACAATTGAGCACAATGAAAGAATGTCTACAATCATTATCGATGAATCAACGGAAACAATGTGCCGAACAAATGGTGACTGCTTTCTGGAAGGCAATCGGTGGTGATGAAGAGGAAATCGCCGATATTTGAATTCCAATATTTTATTATTTAAACAATACTTGTGGTAATAGTAATAATAAGCACTACTATCACAGATTTTTTTATAAATTAAATACTTAATCCCCACTTAAAACTGTACGTATCGAATAAAACAATATTAAAGGAACAAATGTGGAATTATTAAAATGTGAGCAATTTTTTTTGAACAATTAAAAGCGTCGAATAGTTCCCAATTGAGCAGAATTGATCTTATGATTTGTTGATACTTTTCAAACCAACTTCTAATGCTAATTTACCAGCAATAACAGCATGCTTCTCGATACGATTCCAGAATGTTGCCATTATTAAAAAATAGAAAATCAAAAATGTTATAACAACCTTAACAAGGTCGTATAGTATGGAATTATTAATTGGTCCATCAACGAATATAATTAATAGTAAAATGATTACAATTAAAAATATTGTAAATGAAGAATAAATTAATTGATGATAACGTAGATTTATTAGTGCTTGTTCGAATACTTGGATTGTTTCTTCGAAAACTGTACGTTTAAAATCTAAATCAATTACTGGTTTATTTGATTCGATTTTTTCAATGAGAAAACTAGCACTGATTGCTTCATGGTCTGAATAACTGAAAGAACAATCCGGTACTGTTTTCGGTAATGGTAATTCGTAATTTGTTAATGTTAATGAGATTGTCTCATTTGAATGATATAGAATATAATCGATACGTTTGCCTGGTATTTTCTTCATTTTATTATATTTCGGTGTGTAACTGTTTGATAGACTATCACAGGTTGCTATATCCGATTGGCGAACGTCTTTAAATTCGGTAAATGCGTCCTTTAGACCTGGTATACCTAAAATCAATCTAAACAACACCAAAACTTGTATTTATTAAGTAAATATTTGAAATGATTAAAGAAATACTTGTACGCCAAATCACCAGGTTCGGTGTTTAGATCACCGGCTAAAATGACAACATCAGCACCACCCGATGTTAATTGGATTATTTGAGCTGTATCGAATGCTTGTAGAACACGGTGGGTTTGATATTCATCACAATTACGATTGTACTCTGCATGTAACTATAAATTTATATTCAATCAAGAATTTCACCAGATTAATTGATTATTAAAACTTACATGAGCAGTGTAAATATTGATATTAAGATTGTTTACTTTTAATTTACATAAACCAACACCTTTGCCAGCAAACCAATCACCGTGGTGTAGCTTATGGATATAACCATTTAAAGGCCATTGATGATAAAAGACATCAACGAATGGGTGTCTTGATAAGATGCAAATACCCGATCCAACGACGCCACTATATTTCGTTAATTATTAATTAAATCTTCATTGATTAAAAACAGCAATAATTATGGTTATTTAAATTAATCTTAATATACCTATAAAAATAATGTGAATATGGTAATACAGCTGCGACTTTCTCTCTAATTAAATTAAAATCAGACATACGCCAGACTTCTTGTAAACAGACAACATCATAATGACTAGTTGCTAATGCTTCAGCAATGGCTCTCATACGGTTTCTGCGATTCTTTGCAACAATCGGAATGCCCCTTTAACACACACCAAACAAATTAATAACTGGTTAATAATCCATAATAATTATTATTATTATAACAATAAGAACGTACCAACAATTTAAATTAAATACTTTAAATTCCATCATCTTTTCTATAAATTTAATGAATTCACCTAAAATATGGTAGTTATATCGTATTGATAATCAATCAAATCTTATCAATAATTAACGTGGCATATCTTTTTTTATCATTAAACAAAAGCTGACAAAGACAAAAGTTTTGTTAAGGTTATAATTAGCTGTCACCACCTCCCCCCTCTTATTACATAAAGTCTAGAACGAGAAATGTAAATTCAGTACTAGTTTATCTCTTTTCTTTAAATACCACCATAGAACGCTGGTATCGCATGGTATCGCTCTAGAAAGAGAAAACTATAGCATCGCATCACAGCCAAATAGCCAATCAAGAAGGTGCTAAATAAGGCAAGATAATTTTGAATTTAATATGTGAATTTGAAATAAAATACTATGAGTTTTGTCCTTAGAATTTTCGGTATTATAGTCAAAAAAATTTCATATAAAAAATACGGATTAATTTCTGCACTTACAATTAGAAGACATTCTGTAACGCTATAAATTTGTATTTTATCTAATACTTTATCCACAGCGCCATCCACAATCGTATTTAAAATAAAAAGAATAAAGATTTATCAATTAAGTACTAGAAATCATATTTTCCTTTTGTTAAATGGTTGGTTTTCTTCAACACAAATTTTATTTCGGTAAAGTACGCCACTGGTTTACGAAATTGCGCCGCAAATAAAAACTTTCAACTTCTCTATTTCTTTTCAATTAATGCAGATCTAATGTTGATCTCTTTTTAATTTGCACATGGCGGCATTTGAGGTTATGTTAGTTTAATCCGGTTTGTTGTGGTAATAGAACGTTTCTAGTTATAATCAAATAAAGACTTTGAAAATTGTTAATTCTATCTAAAAGATGGAAGAATTTATCATTCCAGCTGCACCTCATTGGTATAAAGCGAATATAATAGCGTGCGCCCCCGATAATACGCTTTTATACGGTTCTAAAAACGATCTAACAGTAATCAAAGACGATGGTAAAGTCATTATACTTTCGGGTCCATTATCTTAGTAAGTAATTGATGATTTAATGTTGATAAAAATTGTACAATTATACAATTTTCAGTACAACGTCGATTGGGATTAATAAAAAATGGAATGATCCAAATAAGTATTGCGTAGTATTATACGACTGTGGTATTTTAAAAGTATGGGATATTAATACATTGACTGAAAAGTATTCAATAGATTTACGTGTGGTAAACTTAATAATATTCTTAAAAGGCACAAAATACTGATTTTCTATTTTATTTTATTTTCATAGGAATGTTATGATTTAATTGGAGCAGTCTTCGCAGGTGAAGATCGTGTCGTCACAGTTTCCACATCAGGTGTTGTAACAATCTGGAATTTTATAACGAATGAATTGAATGTTATGAAACATTTATTCCCACCGAAATCCGTAATTACGTGTTTATCAGCATGCCCATATTCACCATGGTTAGTAGCTTTCGGTTTACATAAAGGCTTGATTATTGTCTGTGATTTACGCCGTAAGTTTTTTTATAATTTGATCATTAGATTATCTCAATTTACAATCAATTAAAACGGTAGGTAAAGGCAGTATTCGATTTAAATTACGAGGACATGATAAAAGTGTAATCTCATTAGTTTGGTGTCCAGTTCCTATTAATATCTTTCCGAAAAATCCAAATAATACAGTCAAACGATATCCTGTTGAAACAAATTCCGAGACTGAACAAAACACTGATAAAATAAATAAAGAAAATGCTTGGACGAATTTAAAATATGTTGACGATATAATTAACAATGAAGATAAAATTGGTGAGTCATCGTTATCAACAGGTAAACAACAAGAAGAATGTGATTTTTTAAAGGCATGTCAAGACTTAAAAACAAAAATCCTGGAAATTGATAGCGATAATAAATCTGATACTATTGTTGAAGACGTTAAAGAGAATTCTAAACAAACAGCAAATATTATCGAAACAGATAATCAAACAATTATTAACTATATAGGAGAACGAAATTACGACGTTCTAGAAGAGAAATCTGATCGACCTTTACCGAATTTATATGATCCAAGTGGTGATTTCTTCGATGAAATCAATTTTACAAATGATAGAGAAACTGGCGAGGCAATTGACGGGAAAAATGTAGATACTAATGGAGTTTTAGAGACAAATATCGTTGAAATTGAAGATGCTGCTAAGGTTTTGGATAAAAATCGCGTTGACATTGAAGAGACTGTTGAAGTTTCAGAGAAAAATATCGTTGGAATTGAAAATACTACTAAAGTTTTAGATAAAAACCCTGTTGAAATCAAAGATAAAGTTCCAGAGAAAAATATCGTTGAAA
>JAZBGW010000795.1:0-20559 GCA_037464815.1 Mylabris variabilis | reverse complement strand
ATTTTTAAAAAATTTACGTAAGTCGGCACAAAAAATGTTGGCTATCACACGGCCAGAAACTGCTTTTGCGAGTTCTCGTGCTTACAGGCCTCGGCTAACTCCTCGTCCTGCAACACGCACTCGTCCTCGCAAAAGCTTAGTTTCTGGCCTTGTGATACAAATAACTATTTTTCATCGTTATTTTGTAAAATATTATTATTTGAAGTAGATGCAGTTGCTTCGCTTTGAGGATTTTCTAGATCGGTAGCAAAAATCTTTTGCGCGGTGGTTTTCTTATTATTTACAGAATTCTCCACATATCCCTCTGCCACAGTTGCAGACTTCCATCCTCCATGTCCATGTCGCTTTTTTTCTTGTGGCACCATTTTATACTGTTGTTCGTATAATTTTTTTGATTTTGAAATACCCCTTCTAAAGCTTCTTCAGCAGCCTTTTTTAAATTGAAATTTTCCGACATTGCTTACCTTTCTATAATGGCGATTTCACTAATCTTGTTTATTAATGTCGTAACCATTGTAAATTTGCATAGCTCTCTATACCAAAAATGGTAATAGATATTTTCAAATCTTCAATTTTCTAAATTTTTTTTTTTTTAACATTTCCGAAAGTGCAAAAATAGCGTATATACCTCGGGACTAAAGTGCTTTAGACGTAATGATGCGCTTTAGTCCCTTGTTATATAATATACTATTTTTTTATTTCTTAATTATGATGAAAAGTTTTAGAGATGTTGTTTTCAAGACGTTCCTCGTTGATCCAGAAGGATATCCAATGAAACAAACAAAATCGGTTTTCCTTTGTGGTGGTGATGTTGATAATCAATCAAATTTAATTGAATGGCTATTAGAATCAATTGATAATGATAATGATATTGTACCGGAAACGAATCAATTAAAAATCATTATAAATGGTGATCTTTTAGGTCAAACTATTGAAAATTTAGAACAATTATTACAAATACCAACCGGTTGTGGTGAACAAATTATGGCAACATTAGCACCAAATCTATATATTTATAATTATTTACAAGCAACAGGTCAATTAACAACAACTATACGACAACGAATCGTACGTAATTTAAAGATTGGTTATCAGAGAATTTTAAATTATTTACATAGAGATGGTTCATTCTCGGCATTCGGCTATCATGATCCGAGCGGTTCGATGTTTCTAACTGTATTTGTTGTACGTGTCCTACAACAAGCAAAACAATTAATTTATGTTGATCAGAAATTAATCGATCGTGCCGTCAATTGGATATTCGAACATCAATTAGAAAATGGTTGTTTTAATTCAATGTTACACGTCTTTCAAGATATGGGATTAACGAGTATTGAAAATAGTACAGCCAGTTTAACATCATATGTTATTATCAGTTTATTAGAAGCCGGTATTAATATACCGGAACGGATACGTATAAATGCTAAATATTGTATACGTGGCCATTATCATTTAGACAAATACACGTTGGCTATAAGTTCGTATGCATTATTTAAGATTCAATGGTATGATGAAGCTGTACGAATGTTGAAGAAATTGGAACAAATTTCGAATCAACAACAAGACAATCTGTTATGGTGGAGTACAAAGAATACATCAGCAACAACAGATATTGAAATCACAAGCTATGTATTGTTGGCATTATTAGAATATAAAACACAAGAGAATTTAGCAAAAGCACATTCGATTGTACGTTGGCTGACAACAAAACAGGGGCCTAAAGGTGGTTTTCGCTCAACACAAGATACAGTAGTTGCATTAGATGCCCTAACGAAATATTCAATATTCATCAATTCGAGACAATTAAATTTAAATGTAACAATACAGACAAAAAAACAAACAAATCGATTCAATATCAAATCATCGGATCGTCTAAAATCGAAACATTTCAATATAAAACATGAATTGAACGATAAGAATTCGATCAAGATCAATGTTGATGGTGACGGTTGTATTTTAGCACAATTAATACAAACGTATTATTTAAAACAACAACGACGACAGCAACAACAAGTCAACAATTCAAATAATGTTTTCAAATTGAATACGGAATTAACATCAGTTTCAAATATCGATCAATGTTCAATCGTACAATTCACATCGTGTCTAACATATAATGGACCTGATCAACAAACAAATATGGCAATATTAGAAATAGAATTACCATCTGGTTATAAAGCGGATCGTGGATCACTCTATCGACTGATTGATCAAACAGAGAATTCAAGTAGTTTTTCATAAATACAGTAGGATCTCGAAACCGTGAACAAAAAAAAACAAGCGTGTTCACAGTACTGGTATTGAATATGTTCATGTTAGTGAGTAAGTATAAAGATTTAAATAGGACATGTGTTTACATCATTTATTCAACAACTATTACTTAAAAAATAATTTGTTATCTTGGTTTGAGTTTTCTTGATTCGTAAATTTAACAAAACTGCTGTTTCTTGTACTCGTTTTAAATTAAGAATATCTTCTGTGCTTAATCCGTTATTTTCTGCCCACTGCAAATCTAGTGCTTTGATGACATGCGAATGTGAAACTGTTTCGTTCACTTGAACAGTCTGATCATCACATAATTCTTCATCGTCATTATTATCTTCATCTTCTTCAGTTGTATTTTCTTGATTTTTTTTTTTATTCATTTCGTGAGAGGTCTTTTCCAGATCCTCCCACACGAGCCGTGGTTCGCGCCTCACCGTACCTCGGCCTTTAAGGCTTTTTGTACGCTCATCCGCACGCCTAATTTGTTTCCCAATAGTCCCATTCTTTTAATAAAGTCCAGGATACTGTTCAGGGGAGTACATTTTTATTTCATCCGGAGAGAGATATTCTCCTCCCAGATACCACGCTCTGAGATCCTTCAAGGTCTCACAGTAGCCTAAAATATGAAGGGACGTTTCACCCTCCTCTTCACAAGCCCTACATGTTGGATCTTTTACAATTCCAATATTATTAAGATGCTTCCTCAGTGCAGTGTCCAGTAAGCAGTCCTGTGATCTGCCTCAATTATTTCCTATTGAGTTCTAGGAATTCTTTAGGTCTTCTACGGTTTGAAAAATCCAGGAATATCTTTGATAGAACCATCGCTGGTCCTAGTAGAGTTGGTGTTTTCGTTCTAATTCTTCCCTTATGGCCCTTTTAGCGTCCGCATAAGCGATCCCGCATGAGGGTCCAGGTCCAATTAGAGCTATTTTGGTGACCTTCTTTGCTGGCCGGTCTCATCGGCGTTGTATATTTAATGTTGATTTAAATTAAATTCATCAATTTTTAGTTTCGATTGCTCTTTGAAAGGATCCACAAATTCTGGTGCAGAAGACAACTTTTCTCCAGTTATTTTTAAGTATCGAAAATTAAAACGTTTTTTGAAACGTTGTATGAAAAAATAATGCTTTTTGTCTAAGAATATCTGCAGTTATTGGCACATTTTTTTCGCGCTGTTTGAGGAACCACCGGTATAGAGCTCTTTCTATTTTAGAAAATTCCGTTTTTCTTAAGGTATGCTTTTTGTTTCGAGTAGAAGAATGCGCCACAACTTCAATGATTTTTTTCTTTTTTGGTTTTAATAGAGCACACTGCTGACTTTCCCACACCGTACTTTCTTAATAACGCTGTAACACTGAAACCTTTTTGATAATCTTCAAGCACTTTTATTTTTTCATGTATGGATAAACACTTTAACTTAATTTTGCCCATTTTCACCACTACTTTAACACACCGAGCTGGAAACATACAAGAAGTCACGTACAACTTGTAACTAAGAATTGTAGGTTAACCCTAAAATTCGGGGAAACCCATAGAATTGAAAAGAAATGAACTAAAAGAATGGTTCACACTATCGAGTTAAACGCTGTTCACATTAGCACATGTTCACGTTAGCGAGATTCTACTGTATATCAGAATAATTCAACAAAATTAATTTCTATTTCTCCCTAAAACAGAATTGAAGATGTTTGAAGAAATTAATGATAAAGTGATTTTATATTTTACAAAACTGAATCATGACGATGATACAACATGCATTAGTTTTAATATAAATGAAAATAATGTTATTGCACAACGGCAAGAATCCACAATTAAATTGTACGATTATTATAAACCGGAATATGAGATTGTACAATTTTATAAAACTAACAATGATTGTAATCGGACATTTTATAATTTAGCAACAATACCTGAACTAGTAGTGAATGATCAACAATCATTAAATAATAATGAGAAAATTATATCGAAACGGTGGATAAATCCGAATTTCGTTGACCGGGATATTGATCTACAAACACCCGACGGTAACAATTCTACGTTCAACTACTTAAAAAAAAAAATTGTTTTGAGGTGTAATTACAGGTAATGAAGGTGCTAATAGAGAAGTTTGGATAAAAACAAATTATTCCAATCGTCATTCGTGGAAAACAAGGTAATTATTATAAGAGATTTATTTGTGCTTTTCCATAAGTAACTACAACAACAACATAACATTTATCAATAATAATAAATTAACAATGTAAATGTTATAAATGATAAAATTTCCATTATTATTTATAATCATTTCATCACCACTGTCGAATATTTTGTAATAATTAGCCGTATGTTGTTGTTGTTGTTCATTATCTTGTTGTGGTAAAAAAACACACAACCATTGTATTTCACAGCCTTGGCAATTTGGTTGATAAAGATGACATTCTGCATTACCAGGACAAGGATGATGATAACATGGATTTTCTATAGTTGTACAATCTTTGTATGCTTTTATTAGGGAAAAAATAATTATTTAATTAATTAATTACGATTGAAAATAAACTTACTATGAATACAAGTGTTATGTATACAGCATCCACCGCAGCACATTTCAGTATCGCTACACTTTTAATTAATACAATTAATTTAATTAATTAATGAGACACCGATAGCTTACCCATGCACCAGCTGGACGACAATTTTGCGTTTGTATACCGTTTAAGTCGTAAAAAATCAACAAGAAATATAGAAATATTGAAATTTTTAACATTATAATTATTGTGGAAGGAAACAATGATAAACAACAAATAAATTATATAGAAAGTGTACTTGAATAAGGTTAATATGTTACGTTTATTTTTGTAATTATCATCAATACTTACATGTTTCTATTTTAAATCGATTTTTTTATCACCTGTATCCAATTGTATAAATTCTCATTACAATTTAACAATTCAATGAATTTTATAATATCGCAAATATACAATTTCTTCGAATTATTCTGATTAAAGAACGGTGATAATAATGATAGTAGAAAAACTGACCAATTTTCAGCTAAATTTGGATAACAATGAATTGCCTTTTGTGCTGTTAATAAACTGGTTTTATATTGTTTACCGATGAATGATGCTAATGATACTAAACAAAGAATCTACAACAGAAAGAGAAAAATCAAATATTAAAAGACCTACAAAAAAAATGGACTAATAAACTACTTTAGTAACATCAATTTTATTGCCGACATCGCTATTGCTCTGTCCCAATTTCATTGCATTCTGTGCACATTGTGCCGCTGCATCATTCAGTTCTAAACGTATCAATAATTGTGATAATGTCAACCATACAGTAGCCTGATCCGGGTGATAATGAACTAATTCGCTCGTTCTAACTACAGATTTTCGAAGATTACCCTATAAAAATTAAAGATATTCGTCTATTATCAATAATTATACCGCGGGAATCACCTAAAACGAAAAGTTCCTATGGCAACTCCCATTATTTGGCGAGCGAATCGAAAAATATGTCAAGGATTTATGAGGGTCCCTAGAGAACATTTTAGCAAAATTAGAACCCCGTTGCTCATTTAGAAGTCGGTCAAAAAACGTTCGTTTTTTGCGATTTTCAAAAACGAGTTATATACGTTAAACGATTTAGAATTACTCGAGAATCCTTCCAGCATTAATTTTTTTCGTTTTTCTCTATTTTATTCTAAAACAGGTGGGAATGGTTCGCATTTTTTTCTAGAATACAATGGAGAAAAACGAAGAAAATCAATTGGAAGGGTCTTCGACAAATGCTTAGTTGTTTTAGGTGCTTACCTCGTTTTTTGAAAATCGCACCCTTGTTCAAATCGAGCGTTTTTTGACCAACTTCCAAACGAGCTACGAGGTTCTAATTTTGCTCAAATGTGCTCTAATGACCTTCCTATAAATCGTTGAAATATTTTTCGAATCGCTCGCCAAATAACATAAGAACTTTTCGTTTTAGGTGACTCATCCGATATACATTTCTATAGTTATACTTGAAATAAATTGTAATAACATGTGAATATTGTGAAATGTTGTATACAATCCGGGCGATGCTTCAATGCTTCCATCTCTTTGTAAACCAATTCAGCTAAATTAGAATCTTGATGTAGAATACTTAATGCTAATGTAGCATAGTACGCCCATGGTGATGGTTTCTCTAACTGTATACTTTGAAACAATAGTATTTTTGCAGCTTCATCACCTTGAAACATATACGCCATTGCTGCTAATGCTACTAGAACATCAGATTGTACCGATTCTTCATCGGTTAACCAATGCAATGCTTGTTCGTATGCTTCATACGATTCTTGATAACGCTGATCTACGACATGATTTTTTTACGATAGATAAAGAATACACAAGATTGTCGTATTTACCTTTAAATAGAGCCAAAGCTTTACCACTGCCACTATTAAACGTCGCCTTACCAACTTGTGCATACAATTTGGTAGCATTTGCATATTTACCACATTTAGCAAATAAACGTGCTGTGTTGATTTTAATTAAATCACAACGATCATTTTCATCATTAGCATCATTAATAAGATATAGAGCATTGCAGAATGATTCAGTAGCTAATTGATTTAGGCCCATACGTTCTTGTAGCATACCCAACATATTCCATGCACACGGATCATCCGGATCTTTTTCTATAAACAATAATTGACCGATATTGTTATGTAGTGAAATTATTTTTAACCTACATATTTGTGAAAATAAAAGTGTAAATCATTAGAATCAATAGAAAATGTTGTGCGATTTGTTTTTATAAAAAGGACCACGAATTCTTATAGTAGTATAGAAATATTGAAAGTTGTATATAGTTTGAATAACTCGAAAATGTTGGGTAAAATTTTAGTGATTTGTTCAGTATTTCTAGTGTGTTATAGTCAAACAAGTCGTGATAACGACTGGGATCATTATCCTAAGAAAAAGCCATACCATTACCATCATTATGATCCGTATCATTTATTGTGTAAGTATTTTAAAAACCGTCTATATATATTTTAAAAATAATCTTTATTTGAAACAGATAGTGGTGGTTTTCTGTATTATTTAGCATTTCTATTGATCAAATTCAAGATAATTTTCGTAGTAGGTGCGATTATTGTTGGCGTATTGTTTGCTGGTAAATTATTCGCATTAATCAAATATAGTGAGTATATACGTAAGTAAATGTATGTATAGTAGTCCTATTGACCAAATTGAAAATTTTGAATTGCGCGCCCATCAAAAAAGTGAGTTGGTGAGCCTGTATCACCAGATTGCTACGCAATGTTTACATAAATTTCTAACCTCAAAATTTTGAATTTTGTTGTTATTCTTGTTTGTGATTGTGATAATTGTTTTAAAGTTATTTCTTGAGTGTTAATTAATTATTTTTTGTTTATCTTGATTATCTGAGATTAAATTTTTAATATGCCGGTAACATCTGTGTAAAAATTATAGACCAAGTGCTGCAGAAGATAAGCAAGAAAGTTTAGTTTGCTGGTTTGCTGTAACAAAATTAGCAAGTAAAAATATTTTTTAATTTCGCGGTTTAATAGGAGTCTATTTTTAGTCGCGTAATGACCGATGTCGTCTTTAGTAATTTTTTCTGTCATTTAGTATTTTCAATTTGGTCATTAGGACTACTATAATTATGTTAATTGCAATATTTTTTTTAGAATCTAGTGATTATCACCACCATCATAAACCAGAAAAAATCTATATAGAATCAGTACCATCAACACCACATCACCACCATGATGTAATTCCTTATAATTCACCACCATCGAGTATTAGTGGTTATGAAACATTACCACCAAATGCACAAATCGATTACGGTCCTAATAGACGACAAATATTTTATAGAACTAATTAAAATTATTAATTTTACCTGTAAACCAAGTTAAATTATCACATGCTACTGGTATAGCATACATATTATGTATTGAATAGATTCGTTGATCTAATGGTGATTGTTTTAATGTTTTACACACCCAATATGCATAACCCAAACTGCCTTGTTGATGCCATCCCAATTGTGTACTATGACGGTATAGATCCATGGCGTCTTCGTGTTGTAAGAATTCAGCTAAGAATGCTTGTCCAATCCAACAATTAACATAATTAGGATCGCAACGTTGTGCTTGAGAGAAGGCACGATTCGCTAATTGATAATAATTTAAAATTAAATAGAATACACCAAGATTCGACCAAGCTGTAGCACTATTATTATTACTAGCAATGATTGCTTTAATCAATGAATGTTGTGCTAATTTATAATTGTTTGAATAAAATGTACATAAGCCTAATAGATTCCAATATTGCCAATTTGTTGGCTGTTTTACTGTTAAATATTGTAGGATTGTTGTAGATTTCTTTAATAATTCATCAGATTTTTCACGATTCGATAAATGTCGACTATATGAAAATAAACATGTAGCCATATCGTGCCAAATATATAAATTATCATCAATTAAACTTGCACTCTTATTATAACATTTAATAGACAATTCGAATAAATCGTAATTTTCAACAATTTGATTCTTTTTACTATCAGTAAATGATGGCAACAATAAACAACGGAATTTATCCGGTAATTGTGCGGTGACATAATAACAACAATCAGCTAATAATTTCCATAAACAAGCCAAATCGTTACGTTGTTGAATCGCTCTATAATCAAACCGGATTAAAATAATAATAATAACAATAAATAAAAGATTACAAGATTAATTTATCTGCAGCGAATTGTAGATGGTCGCGACAAGTACCGAAACGTTGTTCTCGATAACATTGTTTCGCTTGATAATAACATGTTTCAGCGATACCTTTCAATGCCGGCACATATATTGGATCAATTTGTAAAATTTCATTAAAATCACAACGTGCTTGCGTATATTCACCTAAAATTTGTTTAATATTCGCTATTTGTAACAATGAATAGATTTTCGTCGATGATATTGTTGTTAATGATAATTCCAATGATTTATTATAGCATTTTAATGCTGATGTATAAGCACCATTAGCTAAGTAACTATCAGCTAATGATTCCCAACAATTAATATTCGTATCATCAACACGTATAACATAACGTAAATTTCTTATAGCATCATTGTATTGTTGTTGTTCTAAATAATGTAATCCTAATTGTAACCATGCCCATGAATTTCTTTTATTTATTATATTATTATTAGTTAATGATTGTAATAATTGTAGATTGATATCCCATTGTTTTAATTGTCGATAAATACGACTTAATTCTATACCAGCATCTGAACATTGTTGATTCAAGCGGAACGATTTCTCATAACAACGACGCGCTTTATCCACATCATTACATTGATGATAATAATTACCTAAATATAGGAAACACTGATAATTATTTGTATTATA
Organism: Mylabris variabilis; assembly: GCA_037464815.1. NCBI lineage: Eukaryota > Metazoa > Arthropoda > Insecta > Coleoptera > Meloidae > Mylabris > Mylabris variabilis. Next base: position 10,912 of record JAZBGW010000795.1, on the reverse strand, counting down.
TTTGGCTGCTTTCAATAATGGTTGTAAGCATTTATCGTACTGTTCTAATTTTAAATAGATTTTACCGATTTCTAACCACCATTCACAAAGTTTATATTGATCATTACTTGATGGTGTTGTTTCTAATATTTTTAAGCCTTCATCTAATCTATTTTGTCGGTGTAATAATTGGGCATTTAATAATTTAAAATCGATACTCTCATTGTCCAATTGTTTCAACAATTCCATTGCTTCATTGAAACGATTCAAATTGATATAAGTACGAATAATGTGCGGTAATAATTGATTTAAATCTCCATCAGATTGTATCTTCTCTAGTTCTATCACTTTAAATAAATCTTCATCTCGATCCGATCTAGATAGAGCTTCGATTATTAATGGCCGTACTAATTGTTTGAGTTTATCATTTGTAGATTTTTCGATTTGATTAAATGCATTGATTGCATCTTGTAAATGATGTAATTTTATTGAAATTTTCATCAATAAAATTTGTGCCAATTGTGTTGTTGTACTATTTGGATACAAATTGATTAATTCTTTTAATAAATCTTTTACATGATTTAATTGTTCATCATTATCTAATATTAATAAAATACATTGTGTTAATTGACCAATCGATGATTTCTTATCTAAATTTAACAGATCATTGCAATAATTTCGAATAGTCTCCAATGATGGTTGTTTTATTAATTCATCATTTTCTATAAATGTTTGATTGAATATTTTACAAATCCATTTCAATGAAACTGTATCTAATTCAAATAATGAATGCATTTTTTCCGCATTCACAATCAATTCTGTGTATCTTTGTTGTTTGTTTAATACGTTTAGATATTCGCTAAAATGTTGAATTGTAACGCTTTTTGGATTGTTCAAAATTTCGAGTAATAATTTCTCATACTAGAAAATTGAGATAAATAAAAAATAAACGTCATATATCCGAAAAACTCACCGAATCATCCAACTGTTCTGGTAGATTTTTACATTTTGATAAGAAATCAAATAAACAACAATACAGTTGATTATTGTAATCTGTAATTTTTCCAGACTCGATCAATTTAAGGATTTCTGCTGTAATTTGGATAATTTGCTCATCGTCGACGTCGTCACAACTAAGTTTACACAATTTTTCACTATACTCAACCAGTTTCTTCTCATTTCTACCAATAAGAAACCGATTAGAAACCAATTTGGTACACTTGAATCGACTTACGTTTCTATTTTAAATAAACTCAAATAACATTGCATCAACTCCGATTTTATGGTCATTGTTGTTGTTATATCTTTACTATCATTCAATTTTTCGTAATAATTAATCAAACCATTCCATGCTAATGGATTATTTGAATCAATTTTGATTGCTGCCCGGAATGCTTTCAATGCTTGTTCGAATTGTCCGGTCTCTTGTAAACTAACACCCAAAAATAATAAGGCTGTATAATTGTCCCTTTTCTCTCTGAGAATTTGCTAAAAATTATAGAGACACGCAATTTTATAGCAATTGTATTACAATTTTAACGTTACCTTAGATAATTTCAATGAGGTCTCATAGTCTTTATTTTTAATAGCATCCCTTGCTTCTTTCAACAATGCCTTTATATCTTTCGACATTGTATTATTTATTAAGAAAAAAATAAATTAGCTTGACTATTGACTAAAATCTGTTAGACAAATTCGATTTTGAGGTTAAGTTGACAGTCGATTTGAACTACTACCGTAGAGTAGCGATATTTAGTTCACTTAAACCTAGCTCCCGACAACCAACGATATTATACTTAACAAGGATAGCTAAATCATGCATTTTTGTCCGCGTAAAAATCAAATCGCGCTCGTTCTACGTCACAGATAGCATATTCAATGTTGCCAATTTTAAAACATTTCCCCAAACATAAATCGCATTATCATAACAAATATAAATTTTTGGACAAAAATACATTTTTGAGTAGAAATTTCAAGAGATTTGTCGTTAACTGTGTTATTGTAAAATTTTTTAATATGTTATTTGAGATAGCTAATAAATAAATAAATAATACAAAAAAATATATTATTATTGCTTAAAAAATAAGTTTGCAATTAGTTTTATTTGTACAATTTTCTTGCGCTAGTTGTTTTATAATAATTTAAAGTGAAAGAGTTCGAATCAATTTTTTCTTCGATTGTAAAGCAGCAATTACTTATACGAGAGATTTTGTAAGTTGATCATTGATATGTTTAACAACATTGCACACATATAGTAAACAAACATTTCAGAAATACGTAGATTGAGGTTATGAACATAAACTAATACGAAATTAATTGAAATTTAAGAAAAAACAGTATTGTTTCAATATTCTCTCGATTATCTTGTTAAATATTACCGCATTTAATGGCAGCTTAGCTTATACACGGTCTACGAACATAATTGAATCTTGACATGAACCTAACAATACCAAATTCCCTAATTGTATCCGTTAAAATCTAAGAATTTTAAAGGCTTCAGGTTCGTATATACAGATATATTTACATGTCTAGTAACTTTTCCGTCAATAAAAAATTGAATTACCTTCGTGGACCGACTATACCTATTTAATTAATCTTTACTGATTTAAGAGCTATTTTAGTTTTCAATTAGAATTTATAATAAATTATCTTGTAATTTTCTTCATTTTTTTTTAATTTCCTTTGTTGCTGCTATATTTTTCGTCTTTTTATTATTTACTAATTAATTAATGTATACAGATTTAACACAATTGCTAATTAGCAATTACTTATTAACAAGTAATTAAAATAAACTAAAATAACAAATGAAGACAGAATAGGTTTTATTTTGGTGGGAACTGCGTGAAGCCACAATTCGTACGACACATCAAGTTGAGTCACGTGTTTTAACAAACAACATAGGGAATTAGCTATCCTTGTTAAGTATAATATCACAAATAATATCAACAGAAATATTGGGGTGTACATCATAAAAAATTCACTAACTTTTTCTTTAATATGGAGAAACTTAAGGTACTTAAAATTAATTAACTATATAGTTATTGAAAAAAGCAAATTTTATTGACAGCTACTTTTACTTGATGAAAATGAATTTCATTAATGCGTAGTTGCCAAATTGACTATTAGTTCATATGAACGTAGCGCCATTTCAAATTTAATAAATTAAAAAAAGAAGCCTACCGAAACTGTAAGTACTTAACCAAAATATCATCAAATAAAAATTGTTTTAAATCAAACTAAACTTACTCTAGTGCATATGATTCTAAATTCAATCAACAAGCACTTGTAGGACATTGAATCAAATCCACTGTCGATTTCAGTAGAGCTACTTTGTTGTTTAAAATACTGAAATAATGGTAAGTTTGAAAGAGATCCAACAATTAAATGATCTTAATAGTTGTGTTTTATTGTTTAAATTTTTTTTACATAGTTAAAGAAAATTAAAGCATAATTGTTACAAATTAATTGTAGCATTTTTCAATATACACGTTGATAAAAAATAATTAACCATAATGCTCAGCAAAATAATTACCTAAAGAAAAGAATTAGATAAACTGAAAATCAATTGTGTTTGAGTGTATGTGTGTGTATATGTGTAATTATTGTAAAGAATATAATATAATACAAAGAAATTAAAGAAAAATGATAATAATAGAGAAACACAACATTTTACAACAATTTGTTCTTTCAGAGCACCAGTACTGTTGTTAACACATTTATAGAATTGTGATATTTTATATTTATATAAGTATGAAGTATGTATAAAGTATATATGTATATAAAAATTGTATATATGTATATTTATATATAAAGAAAAATTATTTTTTATAAAATGAAGGCACAAAATTTTCTTAAATATATTCAATCTAGTTGATAATTAACAAGAAAGAATACTTTTTGTGTTCCATTCTAAATTTGATGTAAATGCACATTATGGAATGAATTTATTTATTGTTAATGAAAATTTGGCAAGTTTCAGATACTTTAGATAAGATGAATGAGTATAGATGATGATGATGATGATGATGATGATAATAATTATTTAAATATTAACCAATTGAACATAATTAGCTGGTAACATGCCTACTTGTCCTGTACGTTGTACTTCACCAGTCATCCAACCACCATCAATACTACGTACATTAATGATTAAATCACCATCTTGGAAACTGACTTCATCATCATCTTGTGCTTGATAATCATACATAGCTCTATAGACACGACCTAATGAACCATAATTATGATTAATTGGATCTAAATCATGTACAGATCCGATATGACGTTGTGGTTGTTGATTAACAACACCAATATCAGATGAATAGATCAATGTCTGTGAATTTCTTGCCGAATATGGGCTTGGTTGTTGCTGTTGTTGTTGTTGTTGTTGTTGATATTGATTAGATGCTGGTGGTAGTGGTGGTGGTGGTGTTGTTGGTTCATAATCATTAATTTTACCAATATTATGATTATTACTATTTGTAGTTGATGATGATGATGGTGGTGGTGGTGGTGGTTGATATGGTGGTGCTGTTAATGTTGTTTGATTTGCATTTTTTACATCATTCGCTACTGTTGTTGTTGTTGTTGCTGTTGTACCATTCTCATTTAATTGTCGTCTTTGTTCCATTTCAGCTTTACGTTGTAATTCACCATGATAAACAACATTACTTATAATTTTCGTATTCTGTTTAATACGTAACGTTTCCGGATCATCAGCAACTTGTGTGAATTTGCCTTTTGTACGTTCAAAATCTGCATGATATTTAATATTCGATTGGATCTTTGTATTTTCAGCGATACGTTTCAATTCTGGGGTTTCAGCCATTGTTGTTGCTTTCGCTTTTGGTATATGACTGAAATTATAGTAAGGAAAAGAAATGAAGAACGCAGATCAATTAATGAAGAATTGGTGATAGTTTACTGATTTTTAAGTCAAATTATTTCATGATTCAACAAAATACCCTGTATTGTAGTAATAGTAAGATGATAATTTGTAATTTATACATACATACGGCTTTGCTCGCGCAGCATAAGATTGTAAATACTTCAAATTACGTTAATTTGGAACTTTTTTGTATGCTACGTGTTCCAGATTTGTTGAAAATTCCTCCCTTAAGTGGGCGAAATGGCAAACGAAAGTTTATATGGAAGCTCTGTCATTTAAATATGCGTAAATTAATCTCCAAACAGAACCCTAAATACATATGTAACTCATGTTAATTACTTCGTAAAAATTCAGCTTGAAAAAAATTCTTTTCTTCACCCCCTCAGAGATTGAATTCTTAAAAACGCTAAAACTATTATAGTTTTGTAATTAATATTTCTTGTTTTTAACTGCAAAAATGACACAACTCCCATAAGAACCTTCATTCCATATTTCGCCCTCTTAAGAATGGAATTTTAAAAAACGCGGAAATACATTTTTTTTAAATTTCTGATAAAAAGCATAAAAATAAAGTTTCATGCTTCCAACTTTAAAAATGACGGACTTCTATACAAACTTTCATCACCTGTTTCACCCTCTTAGGGGGTAGACTTTCCAAAAGCCCTAAAACGATTACTTATTGTCTTGTAATCAAAAGCCCAAATAATAACGTTTCATTCTTTCAACTTCAATTAACTTCAAAAATCATCCCCATCCCCTTAAAGGTGTAATTTTCAGAAACCATAGATTACGTATTTAATGTTTTCTATTCCAAAATCTAAACAATAATATTTCTTATTTTTAATTTCAAAAACGATTAAACATACAAAACTTCATTCCCTATTTCACCCCCTTAAGCGTAGGATTTTAAAAAACACTGAAACACGCATTTATTTATTTCTGATAAAGAGCATAAAAATAAAGTTTCATGCTTCTAGCTTCAAAAATGACGGATTTTCATACAAACTTTCATCCCCTATTTAACCCCTTTAGGGATAGAATTGCCAAAAATCCTTTCTTAGTGGGTGTTTGCGTTATGAAAGGACCCTACTGGCCAAATTTCAGGTGTCTGTCTTCAATAGTTTACGTTCGGCGATGATGATTCAGTCAGGATAAACTATTTTATATACGGGGTATTTTTTCTAAACGTGGTCAATTCATATGAAACTCTTACTAGCCGGCGAGCACTGCAAAAAATATTTCAAGGATTTGTAGGGTAGTACTTGGAGCTCATTTTAGCAAAACTAGAGCCTCGTAGCTTATTTAGAAGTTGATCAAAAAACGATCGTTTTAGAGAAAGTCACAATTTTCAAAAACTAACGAAGCACGCAAAATGACTAAGAATGATTGGTAGACTTTCCCAACAGTGATTTTTTTCGTATTTGTCCATTTCATTTTAGAAAAAATGCGAAAGATTTCCACCTGTTGCAGCATAAAATGAAGAAAAACGAAAAAAATCGCTCTTGATAGTGTCTATGAGTCATTATTAGTCGTTTTGTGTGCTTTGTTCGTTTTTCCTAAATTGTGACATTGTCAGAAACGAGCGTTTTTTGACCACCTTCCAAATGAGCTACGAGATTCTAATTTTGCTAAAATGATCTCTAAGCACTCTGCTATGAATCCTTAGAATATTTTCCAAATCGCTCGCTAACTAATAGGAGTTTCATAAGAATTGACCACTTTAAAAAAACACACTGTATATAGATTTAGTGGGAGATCTCTTTTTTAATTAATAACTTTGCAAAATCAGGGACACTTTAAATTGCCTCAGAGAAAGGCTAATTTGCAGACGCCTATCGACTCTATTGACAAACTAATCAATCATTTACTGTGGAGAAACCCTTTTGTTGGGGCCGTATCGTAGGTTAATTTAACTTAAAAAGCAGTACATTATCATCAATGTAGCACTAAAATTTAAATAGTCGACAAGCCGGCCCTGTTACAATTCTCATTTTAGTTATGGCCACCACAACTTACGCCTCACAATACGGTTCCTTATTGAATCCCTTATAATTCCTCATATTGAGGCTCATTCCACATTCTTTACATTTAAAGCACAATTTATGCCAGACCTGTAATAAAAGAAAAATTGAAATTAGCAACAAAAAAAAAACAGGAGAATTAAACAGAATAGAATTGTGGTTTTAATGCTTCGTTTTCATTTTCCTGTCAATTCTCCTTTGAGGAAGTGGTTTTTCTTCTAATTTAATATTTTCAATGAGTCATTTCTTCTAATCATCACCATTAACATTTCTATATCGTCATTAAAAGCATACCATAACAACACAGGACAGCCTTGACTGAATTATTTCAAATAATAATAATGACGAGGTGGTGGAGGAGGAGGCTCGACTTTTTTACGAACGCTAATATCTCCGTTATATTTAATAATAATAATAATAATAATAAAGTCAATTATATAGATGGGCGGCGGCATTTTGCCTCCTGTCTTTTCCAAAATTAAATTCTTCATTCCAACAATAAATGAAAAACACTTACTTTATCGAGGCATTTCAGTTCTTCTGTAGTATAAACAGTCTTGTCACATCTTGCACACTTTTTACTCATTGTTCCCGTTTTTACTAATAATACCGTTTTCTAATTAATAATAATTAATAAAATCAGTTTAAAACACTACACAGGTATGCGTATTTAGTGAGAAATTAATGAAAAATTAATTTTAATAAAGAATTCAACACATTTGGCTTTCTTTCTTTTTCTTCTTGTTTTACAATAAACAGCCCCAGACACATGTACACCGAACTCAATCTTTTACAAAGTGATCCATGATGATTTTGCCACAGATTGCAATCAAGCAGGCTGTCATGCTCTGTTGCCAAATTCAATTCACTATCAAATTGGACAATTGTAACTAAAATTTGGTAATTTAAAAAAAAATTCTCCAACAAAATTGTCAGAGTCTTTTATCTAGAATTATTCGATCTGAAAATAATGCATTTTTTGCTGTCATTTTAAAAATTTTGGATAATCAGTAATTATGGTAATTCACTGTGGCAACAATGTGGACGTTGAATTGTTATGCAACACAAAATACAAGTTGGCTTTGCTTTTTTTCCTAATATCGTAACTTGATTCATAGTTTACTAGATTTGACATTTGTTGATGCATTTTTTAAGTAGCCGAACCAAGCTACGATACTACGTAATAAAGGCACAGCCAACTGCGAGTAAAATACCAAAATACCGTTGTACACTCTTTCATCGAATCACAAATTTGTTTATTATTAAAAATATTGAACGACTATTGTTTTATTTCATTTCATTTAGATGTATTCGAATAATTGAAACGAAGGTGAATCTTATGTTGCCTAGAGCCAAAATCCGGTTGTTTTATTGAGTGTAGCCAACGTTGCCACATCTTCGAACATTAGGATTGAAGAAGAATAAAAAGTATTTGAATAATAATAAAAGATGGTATATATTTAGTCTATGGTATATATTTGTTCTCCTTTATTCTATTTCATTTTTACAATACTCGTTTGCTTATTTATATAAAGTAAGTTGTTCATTTAAGTTCCAAATATAGTAACTTTTCATCTGTTGCATTGGTAGTAATTTAGTGCTTTTTGGATTGTTTGACAGTGCGATGGGTTTGCAAAATTCTCGACAAATTCCATTAATTAAAAACAATTTTAATAATTTCGTTAATTATATATCGATTTCATATCAAAGACATAGGAAATTAGACCGTGTTGTTTGATATTTAAGATCAATTAGGACAATTAACTGACGAGAAATTTTAATATTAACAAATTTATTGAGTGACATTAGTGGAGAATTTTTTTTGTTTTTTTTCTTTTGTCTCATCTTTGTGACATATCTGCGATAGCGCCACCTGGTGGATAAATATCTTTTTTTTATTTGTCATTCGTTTGCCCAAAAGTCAACGTACACGTGAATTCTTCTATAATTCGCTTGTCTCAGTGTCTGTGTGTGTGATACTTTTCTAGATTTTTAATTTACAATATGGAGTCTTGGGGTAATTAATTAAAATTAACCAATTAATTAATTATATTAATTGTGTTTGTGTAGATGATGATAATTTTGAACCACCTATAGTAGCACCGCCTGTTGTAATTGCAAACAAATGGGAAGGTGAAGATGAAGAAGAAGATGTTAAGGTAGTACAAAAAAATCACATAATTATAGTTATTTTTTTATTATCAATTAACAAGTTGGTATGAATTAATTCACAATATGCGTGTATGCTTATACGTATGTTTGTTTGAGTGTGTAGAGTATGTGTGTGTGTGTGTGTATATGGTGAAAGTTGTTATAATTATAATTGAATACGAAAGCATTTTTTTTTTGAATCAGGAAAGTTGGGAGGATGAAGAAGAAGACAAACAACAGGAAGCAAAAGTCGAAATTGAAACCAAACCAAAACCTAAAAAACCATCATTAGCTGAACGAATTGCCGAAAAGGAGGTTTGTTTTATAGTCAGTCGTTTTTTATAAAATTGAATTGATTCAATTCATTTCAAATAGAGAAAGAAACGTGAAGAGTTAGAGAAACGTTTACGTGAACAACAACATGATGAAGAAGATCAAGATGAATTATCACCAGAAGAGAAATTACGTATGCAAAAAGAATCGGATTTAAAAATAGCATTAGAAACAACATTTGGTGGACATACGAATAATAATAATACACAATCAACAGGAATTGATAATTTAGATTTACCAACAACAAAAGAGGAATTTCAAGAATTTACAGAGAATTTATCAAAGAAACTATTACCGTTAGCAAAAAATTCAGAATATCCTGTATTTACAGAGAATCTTCTTCGGAATTTGTGTGCCACAAGTAATTTTGTTGTTTCGGATTCTTAGATTTTGTTATTAATTTTATTATTTCTTTTATTTTTATAGTGTCCTCATTAGATATTAAAAAAATCAAAAATACTTTAGATAATTTATATTTGGAGAAACAAAAAATTGAAAAAGGTGAAAAGACGAAAAAGAATAAAGGTAAAGGCAAGGCGAAATTGAAGCTTGATGATAATAATGTAAGTCTTCTGTTTGATTTTTTCTATCTATATTTTAATTATTTTACGTTTTTTTTATAGCCTTTGTCTGCTTACGCTAATGACTATGATGATTATGATGATTTCATTTAGCAATTAAATGATAATATTTCTACTTCTGTTTTAGTATGATATAATTCATTAAGGGATGAGAGAATTGTTGAAATTCTATTTAAACATTTAATGTATTTGCAATCAATTTTACGGCTTTCTTTCATGCGAAATGTATATTTTTTTAAAATAACTAATTATAATTACTCTTTTTTTTTCTTCGAACAGTTAGTTTTGTTACAGTGTTACAACTTCTAAGAAATTATAATAGCAGGTTGTACATAAAAAAGTTGTATTCAATGGATTTGATGAATTTGTTGTTAAATATCGAAAAATATAAAATTAAAATCTTCCTTTTCTCTTTATTTTCAAAATTCCCGCCGAATAGTTCTCTTGTATTGCAATTGATAGTTATGAAATTGTCTATGGTTATGAATGTAATACTGTTTTCAAGGTATACACCATAGACAAGTATACACGGTCCAAGAACATAATTGAATCTTGACATGAACCTAACAACACTAAATTTCCTAATTGTATCCGTTGAAATCTAGGAATTTAAAAGGCGTCAGGTTGGTATATACAGAAATATTTACATTTCTAGTAACTTTTCTGTCAATAAAAAATTCAATTATCTCCGAGGACCGAGTTTAGGCATAGAATTGTTAATATAAATTAAGAGAAGTTGAAATAGTGGAAGTTCATTAAGTTGACAGTGTCATTTTTTAAAATCGCCATTTTTAATTATAGCTATTCGGGCTTACCAAGCCATTTGGCAACGTTCATTGTTATTATTTTCTATCAACGGATCTACCTGTACAGGATTGCTGAATCAAGCGTCTTCTGCATCAAGGTGAGATCAAGACCCTGACGTCACAAGAGTTTTGTTTAATGTTGCCACTCTTGAAATA
>JAZBGW010000794.1:0-17650 GCA_037464815.1 Mylabris variabilis | reverse complement strand
ATCTATATTTTATATTTTCTACCGAGTTATCTTTCATTTATGCAAATTAAATTATTTTATCATTTATATTTCCATTGATCTTGAAACGGTACTGAAATTAACACAAAAAGTCTGAAATCAAAAGACATTCTCTGAAGATATTTTATTCCATTAAAAGAAATCCTTTTAGCTCTCTCTCATCAGTAATTATGTGAGAATGGTAAAAGGACTTTAAAAATTATTATCGCGGCTTCTTTAAGAAAGCCAACACACGACACCAAATGGAAAATAATTCGTTCGATATAGCATATAAGCCTTGGTTCTATTAAAGAAAACGTACAGTCGCCAGATATAAGGAACAATTTATAGGGAAATGGGGAAAGAGTAGAAGAAAACGGATATAGGTTGAAATAACCGAACTGTAACGAAATTCTATTCTCGTCCATTTTAACAAATAAGAGATTATATTGTATTTTACTTAGTCGTACACTAAATGTATTTATGTAAAATCTGGACTAAATCTATTGATTTTATTGAGCTACGTTTATAGTTAGAACAGTTATAGGAACAATATGTCTGCAAAGATCGTCGGAGATATTACAAAATAATAACGTATCGAAAAGGTTATTAATATTCATGAGTTTATGGGGAGGCTGTCAAATAATAGCAATTAAAACTGAAACAGTAGAGACCATGTTGGTATATTTGCTTTGTAAGACATAATAATCGAACCATTTAGTCGCAACAAAGAAAATCGTTTTAACAGGATTACTCTACGGAAATCGATAGATGAAATAGATTAAATATAAGTGAAGATATATTATTATTAAACTAGAAATTCATACGAGACATTGGGATTCTTGTTCGAAACAGGCGTCCACTGTAATAGGTACTCTAATAGTACTCTATTAGTAACCTAACAGTAGGTACTAATTTTGATACATGTGAATCGTGAAAAGTAGTCGATTTAGACAATTCGTCATTCATCTCGTAAATTACTAGTTTTTTTGGAAAACTTTGCTTTTCAAAGGAAAATTTTTAGTTACCTTTAGGCAATTTTCTAGCTCTTGATGAGTTCTTTTCCTTAACTACCATTTTTTGGCAAATTCTACTTTTAAGTTGTCAAAAATACAAGTCTCAGGAACCTCTATTCCATTTCAGAAATGTATTCGTGAAGTTTCTTGTATTTCTGGCGTTATTTTTTAGCGAATTCTCTAGTTAAATCGTGCAATTTGGATGATTTTGAAGCTTTGAATTGTCTTTTGATAAGCTTTCAATGAATTTTACTAAAAATCTAAAAAGAAACTTTCAATCTGTCTTTGAATTGCATTCTCTTCTTTTGGAATTCTTGAATGCCAGTCTAGGTTTTGACACAGTTTTTCCTAAATCATCAGAGAATCTTCATTTTAAGTGGAGAGAGGGACAATTTTAGCCTTCGCTTTTACTATAGATTTTACGAAATTTTCGTCCTCTCTGTGACAAATTTTACAATAAAGTAGATGATGGGCAGAATTCTTGACTTTTAGTGTAAGTTTACAGAAATGCTTTTTCTGAATCGTTGATTTCTAGTTTTCTTACAGAATGGTAAGAGGATCGTAATTTGGACATTTTTAAACAGATTTTTGAGCTGAATTCTCGACTTTTTAGTATTCTCTTCTTAAATCATCTTTTTTTAATGAATTTTGTTACTAAATTGCCAAAAAAAAATAGATTTAACCCATTTTAGTGATACCTATAGGAGATGAGCTTCTCAATTTTAGTTAAATCATTTCAATCTTAAATCATGACAGTCAAATAGTGCTGCTGAACCCTAAGAAGAGCCAAAATTAGATACTTTCAGCCTATTTTTATGTTAAAATCTCGGGTCTTACCAATTTTCAATCTTAAATTAACTATTGAAATATAAAAGGAAACGCTGAATCGATTTGCTAGCTACATTTTGATCTTTAAATCTGTATGTTTCTGAACTCAATTGTTGAAAAAATGTGACTTAGATAAGTTTTTAAAACCAAAAAAAAAATCGGAAATATATTTTGGTATACCATAAAAGGAGCTAATTTAATATAATTCTTACTGGGGCGTATGCATGTTGAAGAAAGAAACACCTTATTTATCAAGCACAGTTTTTATGAGAACTTCATAGAAAGATTAATTTAGTTATTGTCAACTGAAGCCAGCTTTGACGTGAAATTCTCTGCTTAAGTCTTTTAATTTGTTTTTTAATAAACAGAAATGAAATTATTATTATGTATGGAGACTTACAGGGTGTTTTTTTTTAAAGGTGGTCCTTGTAAGACTCCTATTAGCCGATTTGAAAAATATTTCAAGGATTTGTAGGGTGGTACCTGGAGATAATTTTAGCAAAATTATAATCTCGTAGGTCATTTGAAAGTTTGTCAAAATTGCTTGTTTTGGACAAGATTACGATTTTCAAAAATGAGTTAAGCACCTAGAACGATTAAAAATGACTCAAATACCTTCCCACCTGTTCCAGAATAAAATGGAGAAACACAAAAAAAAATCAACGTTGGGAGGATCCTTGAGCCATTTTAAGTCATTTTACATGTTTGACCACTTTTTGAAAATCGCGACATTGTCAGAAACGAGTAATTTTTGAACAACTTCCAAATGGAGGTATGAGGTTCTAATTTTGTTAAAATAGTCTCTAGAGACTAGCCTACAAATCCTTGAAATATTTTTCAAATTGCTTGCCAACTAATAGGAGTTTTATGAGAATTGACCACATTTAAAGAAACACGCTATATATCTAAATATAGTCGATTCTAAGAAACTCCTAGTAGTTGCCGAACAATTGTAAAAAGACTTTTAGGATTTGTAGAGGGATTCTTAGAGACCATTTGAGCAAAATTAGAACCTCGTAGTTTATTTGGAAGTTGGTCAAATAACACTTTTTTGACGATGTCACGATTTTCAAAAACTTGCTACCCACTTAAAATGACTTAGAGTGACTCAACGTTGATTTTTTCCAATGCATTCTGTAACAAGCGAAACTATCTCACATTTTTGCAATGGAGTAAAACGAAAAAGATCAATATTGAAAGGGTCTTTGATTCAGTCTCAGTCGTTAACGTGTTTAGCTCGTTCTTAAAACTTGTAATCTTGTTCAAAACGAGCGTTTTTGGACCAACTTCCAAATGAGCTACGAGGCTCTAATTTCGCGGAAATGGCCCGTATGGATCGCCGTACAAATCCATAAAATAGTTTTTGAATCGTAGTATATGATCTATTCAGCTGTTGATGCGTCCCTGATTTTGTTGCATTGTTATTTTCAATTATCGTATTTCAGTAATTAAAAATTGTTTGATTGCATTTGATCGTTGAAAAATGTTTCTAGAGTGAAATTACATTCTTTTAAATATGTTTTCGTATTATTTGCATAGAATATCCTCGGAACAATGTAGTGTTTGAAAAGATTTATGTTTGTTACGCTGCAATCTTTTGAACATTTACAATGTCTTAGTCGTATAAAAGACGCAAGATAAAACAATGCTACTTGAGCAATGATAAATTGTTGAAAACCAAGTTGGTAGTAAGAATGCGGCCGTTTAATCTCCAGTGGCAAACCGATCGATAAACTTTTACTCGTCTATCTGTGGTAGAAAATTCACCAAGCTCGTTGAAACGAGCCCGAAAACAACTACAATAAGGCGCAGGTGAATTTAACTAAAGTCGATTGTGGCCAATCTGGCATATACCATTTAAACCTCACACTACTGATATTCTACTAGTCCATATTTAGGCAAAGTGGCTATAGAGTTTGTCTGACAAAGGCGGCCACCGATGTCCACATTTATCAATGTCAAAGGCCCGGCGCGCGGAAACCGCGATTAATGGAACTTACATGAATACCAAGGATGCAGCATAAACAACCCTAATGGAAAACAAACCTGTATGGTGATGATGATGGTGGTGGTGGTGGTGTTGGTGGCGGTGGTGGTGGTAGGTTATTAAAACTCGAACGTTGGACCATTATTGTTGGCAATGTTTGTAGTGTAATAGTGAATAGGGTAGCGGGGGTGGCAATCGCACAATGTTGGATTACAAATACAGCGTTGGCGGAATGACGCCGTTACCGCGCCACCAACATTCAATACAGACACATAAATCACCCGGTACTGTTCGTTCGTTAAATTAAAAACCGCATTTGGAAAAACCGCCGCCCTTGTGTCGACCCTCTCTTGTATCCGATAGAGCTATTTTATAAATTTAATGGCTTCATTAATAACGCCCAACGTTCCATCGGGATATGAAAATAGTGTGTTTGTGTGTATGTGTGTGTGTGTGCTTGTATAGGGAAGACATTAAAGAATTTGCCCGCAGGTACACCCAAACTTTGTCCTGTTTAGGTAATTTAGTCACGCCAGCCAATTTAATGATATTGCCCCACAAATAAATAAGTTAACGCTCAAAACTATAACTTGGATGCAGTTATGTTCTAGTTTACATCTTAATATCAGCATGTATGATGGAAATTTCCTGTGATAGTTTAAGTTATGGGAATTAAAAGCTATTTTAAGCTTATGTTTATACTTGTAACAAAATTTGCATTTTGAATTAACAAAACGATAACGAAATTATTTATAAATATATTACATAATAATTTTAATAATGCATTTACAACAATGTTCTAGATTATTCAGGAGCCATACAGATGCTCTTCTGGAAATTTTCCACAACATCACATTAAATAACGACAATTGCCGTAAATGCACTAACTGCATCATTACATTAACACAACTAACTGTACATTAAATGCAAATGCTAACAAATTTTATCTCAACTCAAATATTGAACGAATCAAGAATACTACAGACGTTTAAATGTGCAGTTACACGGTCCGTGGTTCGGGAGAACTACTCTCGAAAATTGCGAGCCACGGACCGTGTAACATAACTGGTTCGCCTTGGTCAGTAGTTCGGCGGAAATGGTCCGATTGTCGGAGAAACGTTGCGGAACAAAATGAGAGGTCTGACCTGGCTCGTGATGGTTCCGGTTGGTTCGTAGTGGTCTGAGTTGGCTCGTGAGTATATTTTCAATTATTTTATAATTAAAGACTTAATAGTAATCTCTGTCTGTTAAATTATTATCTCAGTCTATTCCCATAAAAATTATAAAATTATAGATGATTAACCCAAATTTCAAAAAATTTTTATTTTGTTAATCTTAAATAATCAATATTATTGAAATATTTTGATCTGAAGATGAGACTATAATCTATAATTTTATAATATAATTTTTAGAGGAATAGACTGAGAATTTTATTCAATTTATTTTGTTTATTATTGTTTTGGAGAAGAATATTCACATATCTTATTATTTACATTTTATTCTCAATTTGTAGCTCGTTGATGAACTCAATTATAACGTGTGTGTGTGTAAAGGCCTTGAAAGCTCCCGACAATATTGGCGAACCTACACGGACCACGTGGACACACTGGTTCGTGAAATAGCGAACCACTACGAAATTTAGTGGTTCGTCGAGCCACGGGTCGTGTAACTGTCGTTTTCGTAATTTAAAATTAAATAAAATTAGAATTTAATGAAAATCCATATTAAACAATTTTCATAAATGGCAATTAAATCAACCAGATTGGAATTTTCATATTCACCATTATTATTAAAACTTTGATAAAGACAACGATGCTGACGATGATAAACTAGAGTGAATATGATATGATGAAATAGGGGGAAATGTTCTAATATTACAAATTTACAAACCATTTATCAGCGACATGTAAATGTCGTTCAATAGTAATAATACTAGTTGATAGATGAGTTTTCCTAGTGGCTATCTCGATGATTTCCATCTAACTTAACCACGAATTGCATCTTTACAAATAAATATTGCCGAAGTGTGGTGGCCAAACCAAAACACACACACACTTGAATAGAACGATTAATTACACCACCGTAATCAGTGTCCATTCTAATAATTAAGCAATAGAGATTGCACACGGATATGTCGGCTGGAAATCCACCCCAGAGGGTGTTGTGCAACGGATATGTATTCAGCCTGATTCAATTGTTTGCAATAACAATAATCAAACTACTGTTGTTATTGTAATATTTATGGGCTCATTTTTCGAACGTTTTGTTATATTTTAAGAGAAAAATAATATTTGATATTGAAGATAGTGGTAGAAAGGTGTTCAACAACAACACCCTAGAGTGTAATTTTCCCATTGAGTTGCGTTTCTCGAAATTGTTCTGCTTTATGCATTTTCCCGTTCACTGAATATAGAGTTAGGAAATAATGTCGGACATAATCGTTAATTAAATGCTCCTAAAGTAATTTCATACTTTGGCTTAAATTAGTTTGTATCATATGAGACTAACATACCTTGTATGTATGCTCTATAAATCTGTTATTATTTGTGTAATGAAAGAAAATTAATTTGAAAGCCACGTCTATTTTTAACAATATTCCACTTGGATCTAAAATGAATGGAGGAATATTAAATTTTAATTATTATGAATTACTTAACCGGTATATGCATTGTTTCGCTTGCATGTTTACCGAAAACTCATTAACGCAACTGTTCCTTTTTCACTAGTGAATAGCCTAGGGCTGTATACACTATTTTCACCTACAACTCCTACGAGTACAATAGAATAACTGCTAGCAAATTTTCACAAACTTGTTTAATTATAAACAATATTCAACATAGTACAATTAGAAGAAAAATTAGTCGACTAAATGTCGTTTATTTTGACTTAATTGAAAATTTATTAGAAAATTATAATGACTGCATCGAAAATTCAACATTGATGATGGTGAAACGGAGGCTTTGAAGCTTTGGACGTTAATTACAAAAACACGGCCTATTTTGGCGTTTCTTACTAATTTCCGGCTCGTTCCTTAAACACGAAATTCCAACGAATACTAGTGTCTCTCATTTATTTCAATTAATTAACGGTACACGTGTCGGTGTTAATTTTGTTTCATTGTCGAGATTCAGTCATGAGAATACTATTTTTGTGTCGTGTAAGTTTACAGGTGCTAACTAATAATACAAGAATGCTTACAAACTGTCGTACAAGATTCCTATAAATCCTATTATTATACTAACTGTTCTAAACTACTTAAAGTTTTCGACGTTAACAAATCCTAGATGCATTCCCTGTGCATGCATTGCAGTTCTGAATACTCAACATATCACAGATCTTCTAGTTTACAAATTGTTTTGACATGCGGTCGTTACTGTAAAAAGCTAGAAGAAAAAAAATTGAACGACAAATTTTGTTTATTTTTCCAATTAATATTTTACAATAATTTGTGTGCACGTTTATGTCCGGTATTCGATTGGATTTTCCATACAATTTATTCAATGAATTTCCATTATGAGTGGAGAAATCATGTCTATTGGGGATTATGGATTTATGAAAATCTGAAAATTTACGTTCAACATCCGTGTTTTAACAACTCTCAATATGTATATATATGTATATCTGTATACATTTAAAACCTATAGTATTGATAGGCTTATCAGATTTCCATTATCTACAAATAGACTAGCTTGTTTGTGCGCTTTCAACAGAAAATAATTGCAATTTAAATGTGCATAAAAACAATTTCCGGAAAACTAACGACGATTTAACACAATAACTTTCCATTCTAATGCTTTAAATATGCTAGATTCGATTTTGTGTGAGTTAAGCCCTGTATCTTCGGTGGAATTCAGGATTCGATTTAAGGGAGCCTTCTTTTTTCAGGAGTGGGACGCTCAGCTTTCACCGGCCACTCTTTGAGTTACTTTAAGCTTCCACATGGCATAAGACGTGAGAAAAGCTTCATCTTTTTTTTGTTTTAGCTCCAGCTCTTCAAATCTTCTACTGTTCAGGCTGGGAAATCAGTTTGTAGCGTTTTTATATTTTCTTTTGTTTTACAACGATTTTTTGCTGTTTAACAAAGTGTATATAGTCATTCGATAGAGCTCTTTCTGCTCTACAAAACTATGCTAATCGTTTTTTGAGTAACTTTTTATTTTTTTTAGACTTAGAAATGAAATATCCGGCAGGTAAAAGCAACATGCCCGACACCTGCTCTTCTTCACTTTTCATCGAGGCTAAAAAGCCACTGAAGCAGCTTGGGACATTTGCAATATATACGGAGAAGGTATCATAGACGAGTCTACAGCACACACAACACACAAAAATAGTTTACAAGGCTGAAAAATGGCAATTTTGACGTCAACAACACGCTTTGTAGCAGAAGATCTTCTGAATTTGACGAGGAGCGTCTCAAAGCACTTTTGAAGGGGACCGGTCACCAAACAAGTTATGCTAAAATCAACTTGATCTTTATTCAATGGGATTTGCCGAAAAATTGGGAGCCTGGGTGCCTCACAAGCTTAACGAGGAACACAAAGTAAATCGCCCTTAAATTGCTTCCCATACTTGTCATAAACAGCGCTTTTGTACCGAATCGTCATGGGAAATAAAAGATGGTGCCTCAAGATACGTCAAGCCTGACCTCCATCCAATGAAGACCATGATCTGCGTTTGATGGGACTGAGAAGGCATGATGCACTGAGAAATGCTCGAAAGAAATTTCATGGTAAAAGCCGCACTCCAATAGCTGGAATGGGACTTTAAAAACTGGCTCAACAACTGCTTCGATACCAGACCGGGCGATTTTTGACGGAACGGTACCGACAAATTGGTCGAGAGGTGATTAATTTATTGTTATAACTATTGAGTTTTGTTTAAATGGAAGTCTTTGATAAAAACGCTACGAACTTATTTCCCAACTCAATACATAGAAGATGACATGACTTTTAACATGTGTAAAAATGGTGGATGCGCCGGGATTTGACACGAACACAGTTCGGCTTGAAACTTTTTAATTTATACAGTGAAACCTGTCTATGTTGGACACTCGCAGTGCCATCAATGTGGACAACTTATTGAAAACTTCTATTATTTTCTAATTATCATCTATACTATATATAAACGAATATAGAAATTAATTTAAAACGAGGGTTCGACTACATAGGATCAGAAACTTGTATGGATTTTAATTCACCATTCTGAAAAATTAACACAATAATTTTCTATTCTAGTGCTTTAAATGCGTTGGCTAAAGCTGGAAAATTATTCGACAAAACTTTCTATTGTTATTATTATTATCACAGGTACAAATCTTGGAGTTTCATGCACTAAACATGGATTATAGTGTAAGTTTACCGTTGATATAAATGTCTGAAAAGTTCAACTATAGCAAACGTGACAATATCAACTTCTAAGTTGAAAACCATAAAGAACAGCAAGCGAACGATCAGAAGAAGGAAAAATGGAAAAGAATAATGGAGAAAGTCAACTTTTAAACAATGGTCATTCTGAACATTATACTCTACGATAAGCTGTTACGTGTTTAGATTTTCAAAATTCTTCCACTACTACCACAGTCCGAGTTAATCACTAAAATCCTGTATTTGGGGTAATTATTGATTAACTGTTAAGGCGACTTGAGAATAGGTCTGTATAGATTTACAACAATGCTACAACACAAATCGACTTATGAATAAACATGGGAGTTGGTGTGAATTGTATGTTGGATATCGTAGACAATGCATTACATTAACACTACATCTAAATGTAAAATATTTATGTAAAGTTGTATACGGCCCAGTTGCATTAGTTTAATTGAACAGAATTTTAAAATAATTACCACAAATCTGACTGGCTAACTTCATTATTTTCAACAAATTAGCAACGTTATCATTAATTATGCATTATAGCAATATTAATTCTACACACAAATTCTTATTTTTGCCCTCAAAGTTTGAGGAAAGGTTGCCGAAAATTATCAAAGTAACGTTGGAAATTGATCGTACATTATGTTAAAGGCGAGATGGTCTGATATTGCAGCCATTAAAAAACGATAAATATTTGAAAGACTTGAAGAAATACGGTTTTAACAACGCCATCTTCAAGTACTTACTCGCTTATTTATTTATATCTTTTGATTTTATTTGAATCGCTAATGTTTCCAATCTGATTTCTTTCGGTAGCTACCATTTCCAAAAATCATTAAAGTCAGAAAACGTGCGGACCATATCTTTGATAAATAAATATTACCGGATCGTATTGGAAAACCATTTGTATACGAGATCCATTTGTAATTTGTTACGTCAAAGATAAATATCGAAAATGAGCTTGAACGATTCGATTTGATAGTGGAACACCTAAATAATCCCAAACGATACCCGAGAGCTCTTTATCGTTGTCTATTTTATTTAATTTTTATTTGTTCTATTCTATTCTTTATAAATGCGGTAAATGGTTCTTTAATTAATTACTTAGTTAATTAATGAAATGTCAATAATAAACTCTTCTATGGTAACATCAAATATCCAATACGAATTCTATATTACAAGCTATCTGATTAAAATGTAATCACTTTATTATTGGGGAATAGTCATCAAATGAACAGGCAAATTCATTCACCACAATCCCCTCTTAATCCTGCTGAAGTTTATGTAAATCTAGCTCGATTAATTACTTTTCAATCAGTCTATAACAGTTACAGTTTTTAATCAATAATCTACAATTTTAGACATAATTTTAATTAAGATCTTTAAACATTGAAAAGAGAACAACCGTTCTGATAAAACACGATTTTTTTTCAACAGGATAATCACCTGGGAAAGCTCTAAATATAAGCTGCAGAAAATAGAAATGAAAAGAATATTTTTTGGATAATCCGTTGATGAAGTTCCACTTTTAATATTAATTGTTAAAAGGTTTTAGTTTACACGGTAATCTGAATTTGAATTGAACAAACTTTGGTTTAGACGAAATAAAATAGGGATACGGTAGATCTGCTAGTATCCGTAAAGAAAGACTCAAATAAATGGAAAAATCAAATTCGGCGTCTTAGTTCTAAACTGTAAGTCGATAATTCCCTTTTTTCTTTAAGTGTCTGATCATTGTTCCGTTTTATTGGATTCTTTTGTTAAAGACAAGCCTTGGATTGGTAAACTTTTAGGATAAAAAACGCCCAAGCTTCAATTAGGCGTAGCTTTGTCACAAAATATGAATTGATGGTTTTGCAAATGACAATACCAAGGGTCTTTTTGTAAAAATAATCAATGCTGACCTCAAATTTCATGCTCATCGAAAGGTAACAGTAAGCCTGCTTACTCCCCGCTTAAGCGAAAGGAGAAAAGCAGAGTAGAAGTGTTTTTCCAAAGATACACGGACAAGAAGTCCATGTTATCAAATGTGAAAGTTTCTAGAGTATCACAATAACTCATAATAACACTGAGACTTTTAAGAAAACTTTCAAAGAGAAAATCACCCACTGTCCAAGACAGTTTGGCAGTGGCGTAACTAAGAAGAGGGCGACGGAGCTGTAGTTTCGCTTCCGCCAAGGCATTTACAACATTATACTTTTCCGGATAATCGCATAGAAATATAATATCGTTTCACAATTTTCACTAATCTTAAAGATAAATTATTGATAGCATCTTTTGGCTTCATTCCTACTTTTAGAGAAGTTGTATAGATTTAAGAAAAGATAGCAAATGTTTCAGTCTAGCTCGCATATGAAAAAGAATTTGTAGACTTGTATTGTTTGACCACAAAATTCGCTATAAAATCAGTACAATATTCGTAATAATTAAAAAATACCCATCTAAAATAGAACTTTGTCATAAGTGTATTTTCAAATAAAGTTTGTTTATTCATTCTCAATATTTAGCGTGTTAAAGTCTTCAAAATCTAAAATATTGTAATTTTTATTGTCGAATGAATTAAAGACTTTCAAAATATTATTAAATTACATCATTTCTTTTTTATTAGAAACGATAAAGTAAGTATAAACAGACAAGTTTTTTGAATTTCTGATAAGAACACAACAAAGGAAAAGTTACATAATGTTCTTTTCTAAAATTATCAGTGTACGTCTTTTATTTATTTTAGTTTTAATAGTCGTAGTGTTAACATTAGTTTCTAAAATTTACAAATTAATACAAGTGCTTTTAAAATATAGTGAAGTGAATGTAGTGTTACAAGGGAGTCATCCCCTAAAGATAGATGATAGAAATTCTGTGAAAGGGTAATTTGAGATAGCTAAAATATTTTTACAAAATTAGTAACTTTACTTTCTTTCAAATTACAGTAGGTTTAAAGAGCTTGGGACAGGACTAGGGACTAAGTGGTAAATACATTTTTATTTATATCACAATTTTATACAAACATCAAACCCTTTTTTTACTATATTAATTGAAATTTAAAATCGGCATAGATGGGTACAGAAAAACAGTTGAAATCTGTTACTGAATTTTCTCTGCAGGTAGGTGCTCAATCGGTGTGTTGGAAAAATATGTTAGGTACTTTGTAGGCAGTTGTGGGAGACTATCAGGATTTGTCATAGGATACTATGACAAATCAATTACACCCTTATTATAGGTACTTTTTGAGTTAACAAGCATATTCTTTTCATGCCCACAAAATTATACTTAATTAACCTTATTTACAAATCTTTTCGTTGGTGTTTTTCGAGTTTAGAGACCTTCGCTTGGGTCTCTTTAATAAATGCCGTTAGAAATCAATCACTGTTATCTCTATCTCTGTACCTTTTGTCATCGACATGTCAATTTGTGAAGGAACTAGTCAAGCTGCACTCGAGAAAATCGGAACTCTAAAAGGTGTCACGAATTAAGAACGCTTATGCTTTAAACGTGATAGAGCCTATCAATCTTGAATCGGTACAATAACTCTTTTACATTATCTTTATCGTTGAAGTTGAGTTATTCCTTTTTTTCGAAACGAAGCGTGTATAGTAAAAATGTTGAGTGTGTTAGTGTAATGCTTACATGTATTTGTGTATTGTTTTTACTAACATTAGAAGTGGTGGATCAGGCCTACAGGGGATGCTACTATAAAAACAAAACACCTTGTGTTTCACCTCAATAACTTTGCAGATGTTTGCTACATTGGGTCTTAAATTTTAATAAACTTTCGTATCAAGTTGTGAAAGTAAATTGATCTGGAACTTTGTAATCTATTTTTGAGTTGAATTTTTGAATTTTAGTCTACGTTTCGAGAATATTTTATCGTAAATCATTAGTGTTTAGCAAATTTTGCAAATGAACAGTAAAAAGATTGTAATTTACACATTTTTATTCAAGATTTTTAGAGATTTTCTCTTTAAATCACTATTTTTCAATGAACTCTGTTACGATATCACCAGAAGGAGTTTTGATTTTTGCTCCACACATAAATTTGGCATCTTTCACAATTAATGCTTAAGATAAAAGTTGTTTGATAATTATAAAAAAGTTAACAAGTCTCAATAAGATTTATAAGAGAAATTTCGAATTACTTTTGGATTACGTTTGTCAAAGCATCCTTTCAAAATATCGAATCTGTCTTGACTGCAACAGTCTGTGCATCTTCTAACATTGAGCTGCGTTTTTTTCCGGGTTTTTTTAATCCGGTAATCCCAGCCAGGAGTTTTAGCTTGAGCATTATCGAAATCTTCCTGTCACATTCCAAATAATGTCGACCGTAGCTGTAATCACCGGTGAACGACCGACATCCTTGGAAAAAGTTTATCGTTAGTATTAAAAATATATTGAAAATCCGCTTATAAATTCTTATAGAAATATAAATTTAGACTTTGATTGAAATCAGATACATTTACGTGTATTCATCTTCAATATTTACATTCAATTTATAAATGAGTGCGGTAATATTGGTGAAACTTTGAATATTTCATAACAAAGATGTAAAATTTATTTATAAGCGAGGATGTATGGTTAGTACATACCAATAATTTAAAGATAATATCGTCGCATATCTTCTAAAGTGCAATTGTTGTGAAACTGTATGTAGGTATGTATGTTATAAATGTATCTACGTATAAATATAACAGGTACATCCATATCTCTATACTGTATTCAAATGTAAATTCCTTTAACGTTGTTACACTGAATTCCCTAACATACACCGTTGAATATTCGAACAGATATTTTATATCATATAATCCGAAACCAACAAGCGTTCAGCTTTCAGATCATTGGCCATTTCCAAAAAAAAGCATTCATTCAATACATGTAACCTGAATATCGTCGGCTGTGTATGTTTACCATTTCCATTCAAATGCCATGAGACGAATTAGCGAAATATACGAGGAAACGAGGGTGGTAATTTCGTTGCCATAAATTTACAACGAACGTGTGTGACAAAACGTGCAATTGACGGTTTGTGATGCTAACATCAAATGGTGTGGTGGTCAATTCTACTTAGTATACTTCGAATGTATTACCTGTGAATTTAATTTTAAAACACTTGGAGTTTTTATTATCATTAAGTGTTTGTGGAAAATGGATGCTTATAATGAAGACGAAGTAGTTTCAGTTGGGACTAAATTCGATAAATTTTCGAGAAAGAACAGGCCCGGCGGTTTTTCTTCTTCTTCTTCTATCACTTAATGTAACTTAATGGTAGTAAGAATACGGTCTTGGAGCATGATTGATGTGGGATATAATTCATAAGTAGAATTTTGTGACAATTAATCTTATCACGAATTATAAAGAAATCGAATTATTAGAAAAAAAAAACGTGTAATCGCATACCGGGTGAGTCGCCTAAAACGCAAAGCTCTTATGCCAACTCTCATTATTTGGCGAGCGATTCGAAAAATATTTCAAGGCTTTATAGGGTGGTACCTGGAGATAATTTTAGCTAAATTATAATCTTGTAGGTTATTTGAAAGTTTGTTAAAAACGCTCGTTTTGGACAAAAGCGAGCTAAGCGTGTAAAACGACTAAGAATGGCTCGTGGACCCTCCCAACATTGTTTTTTTCGTTTTTCTCTATTGCATTCTAAAAAAAATACGAACCATTCCCACTTGTTCTAGAATAAAATGGAGAAAAACGAAAAAATAATGTTGGGCGGCTTAGTTTAGTTTGTTTTTGAAAATCGCAAAATCGCTAGAAACGAGCGTTTTTTGATCAACTTCCAAATCAGCTACAAGGTTCTAATTTTGCTGAAATGTTCTCTAGGGAAATATTTTTCGATTCAGTCACCAAATAATGAGAGTTGCCACAGGAACTTTTCATTTTAGGTGACTCACCCGGTATAAAGTAGCCGAAAAAAAGACACGATTACAATTAGTAGATAGGTATAGAATAGGGTGAAAATGACGTCTAAACTATTACTGTAAAGTCGTGATTTTTCTTTTCTATAAAGTTGAATCCAACGATGAACAATCCGCCTAAAGAGCTTAAATCACGATAAAGTTTCTTTTGAATCGCTCCAAAGTTTACCACACGCTCTTCTACTAAGTAACTTTATACTTTTAATTAATCTGCCTAAAATTGTTTGATAATCTGACGTTTATAATGTGAATAAATTAAATTCAGAACGCAAACATACAAATTGGCCCTTCTTAATTAAACAATTGAACAATTATCAAGAAAAATCGTGTATGCTGCATTGCAACAACAATTAAATCGTTTTTTTTTAAATAAACTTATATTTAAATGATTGACTTATTGATTGATAAGCGTTTAGTTTTCAATAAGCGAATTATTTTCGTTTTTTTCCCCGGTTGATTTTACTATTGTTTTACCGCTCGTTCGCAATGTAACACTTGTTCCATAAGAAAATCAATAATTCTATTGTATTCGTGTGCCGCTCGCTATTCTGTATAGTTGTATGAGGGACAGTATACTACATAGATACGTATCATACAATAAAATTTATTAAATTTCCAATAAACAATAACCGATGATCATGTTACCGAATATTTAACAATGGAATTTCATTAAAATCCAATGTTGAAACTTTATGATTTTATACTAAACAACGAGTAAATAGAATTTTGTTTTATTATTTATGTTGAGCACACAGTTTTCGATATTTGAACTGTTTATTTTGAAAATGGCTCAAGTCCATTAATGTTAACATCGAGATATTTGCGTTTTAATAAATTCAAAAATAGTCTTAACGGATAACCAAAGTTAGGAATTTAGCTTCCTACAGAGAGTGGTGACGTCACCGCCTTATACTACAATTAAAGTAAGCGGTATTGACAATTGTACTACCTAATCAATTCTCTAGCAATTGTAATAAATTATAATATAACCAACCGCTAGTAGCTTCAATATGATCTCGGGACGAGACAACAAAAACTCAAGCGGTCGATTGTAGTCAGTTTTACACGTCATCCACCCTAAAACATCCACCGGTGGAGAACATTAAACGAAAAAAATTTATCAAACCTCCAGTATTTCAACAGAGACAGAATAATTTATCACTTAGCAGCGGACATATGGCTGAGCTTTTAGATACGGCGCGCTTGTCGCACGTTTATCGCGAGTCGTAACCAACCATTGGCGTAGTCCGTCGTTCTAGATTGGGATTAAGCATTATTATTGACATTATTTTAGTAAATATGGATTGTTTCTTTTTCTTACTAACAAATTTTAAAGACAAAATCGTAAGGTTTCATTGACGCTACGATTGGCTCACTATGTTCAGGTCTAACATAGTGAGCGTCTAAGAGAAATCAATGCGAATACGGCACTTTAGCGTGTGCGCTCAACTTTCATATAGTTCGAGTTGTGACGTCAGTGCGTCCACGACCCTTAACTTTACTGATATACTTTTTGGGACTTCTAATCGTATACAATTCAAAAACACAAGTAACAATTAGCATTATTTAAAAAATAATGTGTTTTTGGTGGAATGGAATTAAGCCACATTCAAAATTAATGAAGCAACCTTTGAATTCTTAAAAAAGCACAATTCTATGGAAAAAAATTAATTTTCTTTGAAATAAAAAGAAGCGTATACCTACACTTTTACGTTATAAAATTTGAAAATATAAAGAATTGTTGTTTTAAAATTAATAATGCTTTGCAATTAATTATTTAAGTTTCTTGTCTTATCAAACACGCTTGTAAATGCAGACTTTTAAATAGTAGATCCTCATTCATTGTTGTTTTATAAAACATTTCATACGGTTTAGGTCATACAATTCTCATTCAACATCCTTATAAGGCGCGATATTTCAATCCTTACTTAAGCTCGCCTTAGCAAGGCCTTAGCTTAAATCGATCTAAGCGTGGATTTACGGACGGTTAGGAACCGATAAACAGATTGTCAACCGAATGTGTGTAAGCCGACAATTAGCTCGATTTAAGGCAAGATAAAGGCGGGCTTAAGTATGGGTAGAAAAACCGGCCCTAAAAGTTCTAGAGGCTTATTGTTAGTTGCAATGAAATCTTCTTGTTTCATTTCATTTATAATAAATTTATTCTTACTACTTTGATAATAAAACATAAAGCTGTGATGTCGTAAAATTTTATTGCATACTATCCTCCAAATGGATTTCAAGCTCAGAATGGGCTTTAAGTCACTTTCAAAATTAACATTATCATTTCAGCAAATTTTCGTTTCACAAAATCTTAATTATTTTAAATATTTCAGTTACAATTTGCTTCAAATTGTAATAAGTGGTGAATAAATTATTAAAACTAATAAAAAATGCGTTAAAGAAATAAATAAATTTTTGATTTCTTTAATTTATAAAGTAAAATGAACTAAAAAAAAGCTGTTTCGACAAATAAAAGAAAAAATCTCCGCATGAGGATTGAACCCCGTACTTTTGAGAGCGATACAACGACGGCACCAC
>JAZBGW010000793.1:0-20565 GCA_037464815.1 Mylabris variabilis | reverse complement strand
ATTTCATAAGAAAAAATACAATCATACAGAATTGCTTGAAATGAAGTGGAATTAATTCGAAATTAATTAAGAAATTAAAATCAGAGTGTTTGTATGACTTTTTGCCGAGAAAATTCCCTGTTTTAACTTTATTTTACGAATATAAAAGGAGGCGTACGAAATTTAAATAAAATCGAGAATATTAATTGAGACTTGTGTTTCTTTAGAAAATAATTTCGTAAAATCGCCAATTTGAAACGGAATGTTATCATTAACAACAGTATGTGTATTTACCAATTACCGTATTATATACAATGTTATTAATATTAATATGCAATAATGCAATTTAAATTTGCTTTAATTACCTTGTTAATTTATATAACATATACAAAATATTTTAGGATCAAGTTATTATAACTGCAATACGAATTAATTTCAATTTTAAACACAATTATAATGAAACAGCTACATCAAAGTGTTCAATTTCAAATGTAAGTTGCACAACATGCCCTAAACCCTTTCATAATATATACATACATATTAATAAACGAAATATTTCCATATGGAACAATCATCACCGATCGGTTTCAATCGATACTACCCCTAAATTGAAAACAAAAACTCATTGATATTTTAATTGACAAAATTAGAATAGTGAACAGTTCTATGATACTGTGGAGCACTGATTTCCTACTTTGAAATCGGGACACGCAACAGAACGTTTCAACGTTGCCAAATAAACCTTGGAGCCAACCCAATATTTTAAGGGGTTATTTTTTTCTTTGGCTGGCAATTAAAAATACTCGAAAGTGGTGAAAGTTTCGTGATTTTTTTTTTATTCATTTACTTTCCCTCAGAACTATTATACCTACGTTATGTATAGTGTTCAATTATATAGATTGTTCTCCAATTAAATTGACAGGTTTATAGAATTATCCACAATCCGATTAAATTTCAATATTATCGAAAATAGATGAATCGCAGTCGATTGTTTATTAAATAACTGACATGAACACAAATTCAGTATTTCAATATCGCTAAAAATGATTACCTCCAGGCATATTCAACTTAAACAGTCTCCAATTTAATAAGGATTTTATTGATTTAGAAGCTAACGCAGTCTAAGGCTGGCTTTTTCAAAATTCTCGTCGGTCTAATGGCAACGCACAAGAGTAGATAATTACAAAGTTTGAAATTTACAAGTTCTTTTGACGACTTTTGTATGAATTGTACAACTTATAAAATACATTTTATCTGTAGGAAATGTGTTTGGCTTTACAATATTCTATTGAAATTTCAAAGTATAGAAGTATTAAAGTATAAAACAATGATTTTGGAAAATTTTCTACCATTCACCTGATAGCTATATTAGAATAACAACTATAATTTCGAATAGAGTTTTTAGTCAAAAAACAGATCAATATGTAAAATAGTAGATGCAAGTATGTATTGTGATTTGTTTCATCGTATTTGCGCGTTATTTTGTTCGGCAAGAAGCAGAATTTATGACGTTTTCTTGTATTCTAGCACGGTAGCCACAAAATTCTGTATGGAGTTGAAGGAAATTAACTAGAAACGTCAAAATTTGACATGAAAACCATCTAATTAAATTTGTTTACCCTTTCTATAAGGAACTGGAGTTGATTTACTTTTTTGTTTTAAATGTATGAGCTAGCATAAAGCCAACAAAAAATCCTTATTGGCGACCAAATAAATTTAATAAAGTGATGCAAATATCATAGTTTTTCCCTTTTACACATTTATAGTAAAATGAAAATTAATTTTCAGCGAAATATGATTCATATTGTTGTCCTTATTTTAGAAAAAATGCGTCATAATTATATTCAATTTATTTCATGTAAATAAGAAAGAGCATTCAAACAGCTGAATTAACAAAGGTTCAAAGAGGGTGGTAGTGTTTCATCAATATAATCTAAAGTAAAAACATCCGCTAACCCATAAATGAATAATTCCTTTTTTCAAATTCTCTCTCTATCTCTCTAGATAGAAACCAAACAAAATCCTTTTGTGCGGTTAATTCGTATTAAGCTGGCAATACTTTTTTACGCTTCTATTTTTTGTGAAACAGATTGTCCCATGAGTAACGACGAATAATTATAAAACAACAAATCAAAGACAATTTATGTTGTTGAATTTTTCGGGTCTTTGTCTCGAATCGAATTTCTCTATTGTATATTACATGAAAGATTTCGTTAGAATTCGCATTAAATATCGCATAAAAAAGCTTGTTTTTCCTCTCGTTTTGTGTATGTTATTTCTTTAGATTTGATTTCGTGCTGTGATAGATGTCGTCAACGGGGGATCATCCCTGTTTGCTAGTCAATCTGCGAACTGTTGGAGTGTTGTTGGATTTACGTTCATTTTTTAAATATTTTTATATTCTTGATTGCCTCCTTTCATTCATTGTGAACACATCAATTGTCGTCTTTTCAGTTAATTGATTTAATCGAAAATGTCACTTAAGAGGTTTTCTAATCTATAATAATACACGAATAGAGTGCTTGTATATACTGTAAAGGATATTATTGACCAGTATTATTGGGGAAGAATTATTGTGAAAGGACGATGTGGTCATATGTCGACAGCCAGTAATTGTATCTGTTCGTGTTGGTCTATTTTAGCCAGATGTCGCAATATCGGCAACTTCATTACAGACCGCCTTAAAATTTCCACACAAAATATTGAAACGAAATTGCCAAATTTTTCGAAATTGATAGAGCTTAAATGATGAAACAATTAGTTTTTTCGATAACTTATTAGTAAACAATATGTTTACTCGTTCCGTGAAATAAATAGACCAAAAACTTAGTTCATTCTAGTGCAATTCGTGAAACTGACATTGATAAAGGATGGGTCTATGGGTGACATTCTGAAACTGTCAATAAGAAGTGATGGCCAAACTGCCGAAAGTAAGACATGCGTCGCTTGTTGATGCTATAAAAATTTAATATTTTCCATTATACTGCAATAAAGAATTGGTGTCAACTTATGGTCGAAATTATGCAATTTCTTTGAAAAAATACTCCAACTATTGTTTACTCGTTGCATCCTTTTATCATGTATTTTTATATTGTTTTAGGTAAATACTTTGAAATCTTCTATAAGGCGTAAATTGGAAAATTCTTTAAATCCGGTTACATGGAAATACAATTGCAGAGTAGTCCATGAAACTGGGGTAGGTGTTTTATTTTCATATAATCTAACCTTACTAGCAATTTAGGTAATTGAGTTTTCACCCAAAACACTTTTACACAATATTTCTTAAATTTTCAATAATTTGTACATTAGGTACGACATTGATCGATGATCTTTCCAGAATTTTTCGGACAATATTCGTTTATAGCTTGATTATTTGATTGTTTTTGGTAGGTAAATGAAAATTTATGTTTAGCCGAGTAAACAATAAATTTTCGAGCACGCATTATAGATTGCTTTGATTTACAAAACTGAATTCACTAGTCTAAGTAATACTTTGTGGCATATGTCAATGGAAACGAGTAAATTCCCCAACAAAATCATCGATGCGAAAGATATAAAAAAACAAACAAACTGGAGACAATAGAAATAAACAACAAACGCACACTGTTGTTAGATTCTAACATGAAAGAGAGAAAAACACAGCAACAAAAAACAAACAAACAGGACGCAAGAAAAGGGATCGTAATGAAAAAAGTCACCAAAAAATTGAAATGTAAGAAAACATTCTAATGCGATGTAAATTAGGATTTTGAGGGCAACTCTGTTTCCACGGACAGTTTGTTTTGTACGTTTGTATAATTTAAATTAAACTACTTTTCAATGGATTTCGTGTTATTTTAAAAAGATTTTAAGTGCATAAGAAATCACTAGATACTGAAAAACTTGTGCTTCCTTTGTGTTTATTTTGTCGAAACTTTAGAGGTAAAATGGAGTCGTCGTTCTAAAATTTTAACTAAAACTTGTTTTCCAACATAATTAATTAGTTTTGTTTGTGTACATCCTATACAGGCTGTCCGATCTGGAAGTGTACAATTTGGCCGTTGCCACCAAACCAATAGAGCGATTAAAATAATATTTTAAAAATTGGTAGAGAACATTTTAGAAAAATTAAAAACTCGTAGCCCATTTGTACGTTCGTCAAAAACGCTCACTTTCGACGATGTCGCTATTTTCAAAAACTATCTGTACACGTAAAATCAGCTAGAATGAGTTAAGGACCCTCCCAATGTTGTCCTTATTCTGGAACCGGTGGAAATATTTCGCATTTTTTTTAGAATGCAATCGTGAAAAACGACAAAAATCGAAGTTCTAGGTGGAAAGATTTTCGAGTTAATGAGCTACGGGCTTCTAATTTTACTAAAATTACCTTACATAATCTTGTAATATGATTTGAATCGCTCTATTAGATTAGTGGAAATAGCTAAATTGTTTACCTACTTCCAAGCCGGACATTCTGTATATACTTCGCGTTGATTACAATTTTTAAGTATTTTGAAAAATACGACAGTATAATGGATTATGGAGGATTCGTTAGATCCATTAAGTAAATTCCAGGATCAACCTTGTTTGCTCTTTATAACTAGACATTCGATAAATCTTTCATAATCTCGCTCAATTAAGCGTTGTTCTTAAATTATTCGCTATCTAATTTTGGGAAACACTTAGAAAATCGAATGTGTGTTTGCCAAAATACATTTGGCCAACATGGAAATCTAATATTTATGTTTCAATTCCATGTGTGAATACACAATTCTAACTTGAATGAATGTTGCTTCAATTAACAATTCTATCTATGATGATGTCCCTGTTTCAACTAATTAAGAACACCGTTAATAATGAGTATGTTTCCACTCTGTATACTCGTAAAAATAAATCACTTTATTGTCCCATAAAATAATTAATTTATAACATACATACATATATATGTACCTATTGTAATTGCAAGTGAATACACTAGGCCCTTTTTCCTAGGTGTTAACAAACAATAAGATATAAGTAATGATCAATTAATGTTCTTGCACATTCTAGTACACTTTTTCATATTTGTAGAGTATTTTTCCAAACAAATGTGAAATTTTTTCGTCTCTTAAATTATTTTTAAATTGAAATCTCATAAAAGCACCGTCATTTTTCTCTATCGTTTGATATTTAATAAAAAACTAACTGAGAACGATTTGTGGGATTTACTCCATTCCCGTGAGTATTCTGAAGTGAACATTAAAAACGGGATCATGACCTTTGGTCTTTCTCAATTTGATCAAATACTTTGGCCGTCTAGAAAATATTTGTGTTCCCATAAAATAATACCTTACGTATTAACTTGTTATTTGATGTAATTTATTCCAATATAAAGCACAATGTTATTGGTATTTTAAGCCGATTTTCTTACGTTTCTATAGATTTCACTGGTTTAATAGTAATAAAGTGTACGATCCCTATAATATACAACGATTATTGTTAACATTTACTAAGGCTAAAATATTTTTATTAAGTGCATGTTGTTTGTGTATTTAACTTGTTTGTTACAAACTTTTTCTGTGTCTGTTTTGGAATTGATTGTTTGTAATATTTCAAAGTCAAAAAAACATACCTGTCGGATACGGTTATTTCAACTAGGTGGATTTCAACGACAAATTGTGGTTTATTTTCGTTGACGGCTTTCGAGCATGTAAGTTGTACATTTAACATACATAACTGGCTTTTGAACCACTATTTTCAACCCCTATTTGAATATGATGATGAACTGAATAGTCACTAGGTCATACATATATATCCACTTTATGTACAATGTATCAGTGTTTCCCGGCTTTTTATGGCTGGCAGTATACTATATTGTTTGGTTTTTTTCCTCTTGAAAAAATCGAATCATCAATACGACCTAACACAATAGTCGGCAGAGACTGGGATAACACGTCAGTGTTATCATAAAATACGATATTTAATACAAACGGTTGAACGGATAACTAGAGATATTGTACATTTTCGTCTTTTTAGGAGCGAGAATCAAAAACCACTTCATGATATATAAAGAATGATTTTCACTTTTATAGAGTCTCCTTCAAAAACGCATTAGAAGTAGTACACTGTCAGAAAGATATTCAATTTCACGGTATATTTACGTTATATAAATTCTCTTCAAGTGTATTTTTAGGGATATAAAGCTTCTCGCAGGTGTTACAAGGACTAACTCTCCCAAATATCTATTTTATCGTATCTTTTCGGACCAAAGGTTATTTTTCTCTCTATATATTAAAATCTATGAAAATTTAAAGCCGCTATCCACCACTAGATAGACTTGTGTTATTATCTAATTATGGTGGATGCGCCGGGCCAATATTTCTGTCTGAAATACTGGACTTATGAGTTTTCCTAAAGTATAAAGCGCCAACAATCGATGTTGGTATAAAATTCATTGGAGATATGAATTCAAGAGGGAATATTTGAACATGAACAAATATTGAAGTAAATAATAAAATATACTTTTCAGTTAATTATCTTATAATTAATTGAACAAATTTTACTTTATTATTTATTTGTATAATAATCCAGTCTTGTCTCTCATTAATTATGAAATCTTGAAATGTTAAGCTTGTGGTTGAGGTACCAAATATTACGATTGTTTTCTTATCTTTATTTATTTCTTCATACGTGTCTTACAACTTTGTTTTATAAATAACTTCAAAGATCAAATAAAGTCGATCAATAATTAGTTTATAAATTGTTTTATAAGACTGGACAACAAGGAAACTTCTGAGAATCTTTTTTGTTTTAAACTGCATAGATTATGAAGACAAATAATTGAATTATGCTTGTATTTATACTATAAATTATCTTGTAATTATATTGTGACAGCTTCAAACTAACATGAGTGAAAGTTTGATAATGTCGCTCATGGGAGTATTTCTGAAATTTCATCCTGAATACAAACTAAAGCAAGATAAATTCTATTTAAGAAATTATACGTTGAAAATATCAAATTAATTGTGTTTCGATAATGTTCGATAATTGTACAAAATGTTCAATTATTGCTAATAATTTATTTAAGTTGAGCGTTCTTTGTTTTAAAGGTATCTTGACAAAACATAGCTAGTCCCAGTCATTGCAAACATTTGTAATTAAAGAAAAATGAAAACAATGTATCTTGATGAAGAAACATATTAGAAAAGCAATATAATTTAATATACGAAAACGTACACTGAACCAAGATAACAAATAAATTAAACTAAAATGACTTTTTGAATCCCTGAAATAAATCGTTGAACAAATGCCCACTGTAACTGTCCGTAATTGAAACATAAAGAAATCCCGCTCTATTATTCAATGAATATAATAAAATATTAGTTTAACCCGATTTTCTAAAATATAAAATCAATCAACAGTATTTGAGAGTGTCAGTCTTGTAGTTTATACCAATTATCGAACAGTTATCTAAAAATCAGTTTAATACAAAAATAGCGTATAACAAGAGGAAAATTGAAATATATTTTCCATCTCATTGCTTTGTACAAAATAGTTTCTAACTGAACCTCAAAATAAAATCACCGTGCTTTGAACAAAACATAAATAATTAAACAAACAAAATAATACGAAGCATTTTATTATCGAACGCCGAACTGTATTGTGAAATAATTACAAATATCATAAAAAATGTACTACTATAACATTATTTTACATGTTGCGATTAACATCAAAAATTATTCTAGTGAATTGATTTTTGAATAATAGAAAAAAATCGAATGAATAGACTGCGAACTATTGTCTAATTAGCTAATTACAAATCAATGTTAATCTATAACCAGTAACCACTATTAAAACTATAACCTTGATTGTTACAAGCTTCTAATTAGTATAAACAATTCACAAAAAAACGAAATAATGATACCAATGCTTATCAGATATATCCTGGTAATTCAGCTTTTCTATATCGAATTTATTATTTATAAAGGGTAGATTAAAAAATTGGTTTAATTTACGATATAAACTAAAATTTATATTGTGATAAATTTTAATTACTTTATTTTAATTCGCTATAATGAAGGATGTGAAGTTTGCGTGAATTTTTCAGATAATAATAAAGGATCGGCTGTAACAAACTGTATTTTTTTAGACACACAAAACGGCACGAAATCGTATTTAATAAATTCAACCTTTTATTTGTCAGTAGTTTCAAAATTAAACAAATTCGCATCTTTAGAGGAGTGTATTTATACGATTTATTCATTGTTTAAATGTAGTTAAATTCATTCAAGAGCTACCAGAATTTTTAATAAAAAAGTTAGAATGATTCGACGATTCTAGTAACGTTGATTTTTTTCTGTTTTCCAAAATAAACTTTTTGTTCTAATTATTTTAGGTGTGCAGCTGATTAGCAAAAATCGCGACACTGTTAGAAAAAATCATTTTTCCACCGACTTCCTAATAAGCTTCATTTGTGGAAATACGTTACAAAGTTGTCCAGTTTTGGACGACCTGCATGATGTATAGAACATTGTTATAAGGTGTATTACTAAAATTATAATTTTTATTACAACATGAGAGAAAAATGAATAAACTGGGGGTTGTAAAAGGAATCGATAAAATTTCGATACAGTCATTATAAACTTAATCCTATATCGTACATTTACAAATACATAAGAACAAAATGTATGTGTGTATGTACGGATGGATAGATGTACGTACAAGAGAGAAACATTTGGAAACATTCTACATTAAATCGGGACTAACTGTTCCAGAATAATTAGATAATTGGTCGCTAGGGATCTAATCGCCAACTTATTCGATAAAATTGCCCAGTGGTATAATGTTAAACTATCCGATAAGGGTAACAACTTAAAGTTAATCTTAAGAAATTTCTTGTACATATACATAGAAATATGTTTTCAAATTTTATTTCCGCTAATAAAATGTTATAAAAATTCAAATACATGCTATTTGCCGTTAAATTGTAGTTAATTTAATGGTTGAAATATAAGATTTAACAACTTATAGTTCTGTACAGTTTAATTGGGGAAAAAGTGGTGTTAAATTAGTTTTTAGTCATAGTGGAAATAAAAGCCCAATTATTAGTTCCATAGAATTTCCAATTATTATTCTTTTACAATAAAATTGTATAATTTACTAATGGTTTATCGGCAAATTATTTATAATTTAAATCGTTATTTGTTTCAATTTTAATATTCATTAACAAACTTTAATATTCTAGTTTAGGAAATTCGATCTAGTACATATTTTATGCAAACAAAGTGCAATTAAATTTAACAAAATTCATAATAATTATACATGTATATTTTTAAAAGCGAATAAAAATTAAACGTTCAACCAATATTCCAGTTTGAATATCGTTCACGGTAAAAATCATTTTAAACATTTATGATTAACTCAAATAAATCAAAGGAGATTCAATTAAACGATCAAACTGAAAAATTCATGAAAGAATATTTGTCAAGATATAGGTTTTAAGTAAGATAAATATACTGCTGGAAATTTGAAAGGTCTCACTTAAAATTACAGTCATCTTTGAACTGTAATAACTCTTCCGGGGTTCCATCGGTTTGGACACCTTTTAAAGAAATACATATATCGCTTAAAATTCAACAATAATTTACGAAAATTTCTAACATGACAGATAATCAATCAATCTCCTAATGTAGAGCAATTAGTCTAATTTTTATCAATAAGAAAAATTCAGGAAATATTGAAAATCAAATAGATTGTTGACAAGTATTTAGGAGAAAAAAGTGGTATTTTTTAATTAAGTTATAATAACAATATAGTCAAGATAAAGAAAATCCCTTCAAATCAATGGAGTCATCTATAATTTTGGAGGAACTGTTTTGAATTTTCCTTTATAAATTTTTAACGAACCTATCGGTATTTGTAAATTTATAAAGTGACTTTTATTCATGCTATACACAGCTTTGTAAAGAAAATATCATACGATTTTTGATACGAACTTGTATTTATTCACTTTTCATAAATACATTCTTATGCATGAATCAAAAGAATTTTTATCAGCCTCTTCCAATTTCAAATATTCCCATAAAATGCTTTTTTATTAACCGCAAATATAAATCGATACTGGAAGTAATAAAAAATTCTCTACTGCTAATATTCTAAATTGATTGTTATCTATTTTTAACATTTTCATGCTCTTCTAAAATTTCTCAAAATAAAAAAGCTACAAGAATATCAAAGATCCTAATGTATTTATACAAAAATTGAATTTTTCTTTAATAAGCCCTCATATTTAAGTTTTAGTTAAGTGATAGTAAACGATATTTTTAATATTTGTTTCCAATAAACTAACATTATAAAAGAATTTCAGATGTTTATTAAATTCTTCATAGATCTATATCCGTATCCTATTCAAGATATTTTCATTGATAAAAATCAATTTTCTACTAGAAAACGTGCCGTTTTCACAAGAAGCTTACAAAAAAAATGACAAACTATTTATTCAAGACAATTTATGATGTCTTATCCACATAATTCTTAAATTTTATTACGCTACTTATTAATTTATGTTTCAATATTTTCTTTGCAATATCTATAAGGTCAGACATAAGAATATGAGGAAATACTTTGAACGAGGAAACTTTTATCAGGATAAAGTGGTTGATGACTAATGTAGTTCGTAAATTTTGCTTGTTTTGTTTGTGATCAATTTCTATAAAGAGTAAAACTCTTTCACTGGCCAAATTCATCTAATCATTGAACGAGAATACGATATGTTGTTTTAACATTATAAGTTTCAGCTTGAGTTGATTTAAATGACAAATCAATCATTCCTGTTTTGTTTTCCTTTCTGTTAACGTGCGTGTCTTACGTTTACTTTATTGTTCATTATCGTTTGTGGTATTTAGATGTGTGTGATGTTCCTCTTTTTCGTTTGAATACGTTTCCGTTCATTAAATTGCTTCCGAATTGTGTATAAGGCTTGTTGTTTTTACAACAGAATCGCCGATAAACAACACGATGCCGTATCGCGTTGGATAAATAATTACGTTACACATTACGGATAAAATTTGAAAAAAAAATACAGAATCAACTTTTTTAATAAATTTTCTGTTTACGATAATTATTATTTTTGAACAAGTTTTCAGTGTTGTTGGTGTTTAATTGGGAAATCGCAAATGAACTTTGCATGTATTTGTATATAACGAGAAATGGGAGAGAGAGAGAGACTTAGGGTGAGGTCGTGGAAGTAGGCAATCCTGGAAGCGGAGCTCTCTCTCCCGGGGCCAATATTACAGCTCAACAAAGGTCCACGCCTCTCTGCATGCCTCAAACGTAGTGTCGTTCAACATACCATTGGGTCAGCAATGTATTTACATCCTAAAGAATTATATTTTATATTCTTTATTCAAACGGTAAAATTCCAGAGACTCACCACCTATATTATTGATTAGCGTACTTTTTTTCCATTTAGGCTACAAAATAGTGTTTAATCAATATACCAATGTGTATTTAGACACCTGAATCGTAATCCCAACGCAATTATGAAACGTACAACTACTGCATCAAAATTAAATTTAACACAAAAGCTGTTTCTACCAAAACAATAAACAATTTAATTGAAATACACAATTCAACTTGGTTTGAATTTCTCCTATATTTCTTAAAATAATCAACACAAAGTAGAATATATCGATGGAAATTTGTTAACTAACCCCCTTAAAAATACTTAATGCAATCGTTTAGAAATGTTAAAGTCGACTGTTGTTAAACTGTAAATTATGCGTTCCTAATTAACAAGCAGCTAAGGGAATAGAAAAAGTACCATCTTATCAGCGATAAAAGCGTTCTAATTAACACCCTTGAAATTCAACGGGAAATTATGTGGTTTTCATTAGTTTTCCAATGCATCAAATCAGAATCGTCTTTAAATGTTGTTGGAGCTTTTGTAAATATTCAAATCATTAACCCGACATCGACTGTAATATTGTTAGATCGTAGTCTGAAAACGTGGTCATAACCAAACTTTCCTTACCAGTTTGTCTCTGATGACTTCTTTCAGAACACGGACCAACATCTATCACGTCTTTTTTTATGAAACAGTCTAAATTGTGTTATTATTCATCAAGTTCTTATTTACTCATTCATTACACAATCACCATGGTAGAAAAAAAAAACTTTTTATTGATTTTTTTCATAGTACAATTTGATGATTTAAGGGCTTGTATCAATTTTAGTTCTTCTATAAATTTTTGTTACATATATAATAAATCGTTTGACAAGATCTCATTTCACTGTGAATGGATATGCTATTAATTTTATTTCTCCTCAAAATGTACAACCTTATGATTGCATCAATAACAAAATTTATCGTTTCTTGTATTACACAATTTTCATGAATCTCATTATATTTTGCTATAGATAAACTAACCTTTTACCAATAATTAGTGTCGTGTTTTTCATTTGATTATTAATTAATTAATTTCTTGCAATATGAAAAACGATCATGCTAAAGCACAAGAATCTGTTATAAAGCAAGAAGAGCTTAATGATATAGCATAACTCAAAGATGTAATTGAAAAGCGGTAGTTCAATTGCTTTTAGCCTTATATAACATAGAGAATCATCAAATGCTGCGAGGAAAATAATCAAAATACGGATCAATGTTTGATCTTATTTATTGAAAGGTAATTAATATTGACAGGCTCTATTTGATGTTTAACAGTGATTAGTTTGAAATTAGTTGATGAAAAAATATTTTCCTCAAGATACAACCGATGTTGAAACATTTACAATTAAATTGAGCATTTGTGAAATATCATTGAATTTTCAGCTTTTTTCCACAATGACCCTTTATGTGAGAACGAACAAGAACACTTTCTTTTTTCGAACTGAAAACATTCTTAGGCTCATTCTGCTGACTAATACAAGACGAGTCCAAAGTTGCTTGTCCTCGTGAACCATAAATTTTATTACTCCCACGGGGCTTGAATTTAATTCAGAATTAGATATTTACTACGTTAAATGAGATGCATAACAATTAAGCTTTCCTAAACATTTATTCTAGATGGGACGCCATATATTAACTAATTCAATAAAACAACTTGAACAATTCAACAATCATTCAATACAATGTCTTCAGTTACCTACATTTGTTATTTATTATTTTGTATTTAGAAATTCTATTTGAAAAAAGTTTAAAATGCACTTGTCGTAGAGAAAGTTCGTGTTTAAAATTGTAAAATACTCTCCTCTATTGTTTTAGTTAATTAAAGCCGCAAAATTCCCTACTTCGAAACACTTGAAATGGATTTTATTTACTAATAAATGGCCAACTCGAGTATTACTTGACCGATTTTTTACCCTCTCCCCTAACTCGAAAGACAACTTTCAAAAGATGAAAAAAGGGCTCAAATAAAAGCTTTCTATGTTTTATTAATTGCTGTTATTGTGAATCCTGACGATGGTGTAGATTTTTCCTTCGAGAAACAAATCTCGTTAAAATAACAATTACACAGTCGGCACGTTTCACTGAAATTGGCTGGAACTACGGCACACAATGGAAGAAAAAAAGTATCAAAAGCACTATTGTCAATTTAAAAACGATAGAGTAATTGAGGGAAGTTGTTTATAAAATTGTCATTGCTAATGTTGACAATAAATTTTATTGGACGTAATACAATTAAATTAATTTTATTAAAATTATTGATACGCTATACACCCAGTCGATAATTGTATAAATGATAACGATCATTATTGTATATGTAGGTAAAATTAAATGTAGTGTAATGCTAATGATATCGCTAATTAGTTAATAACTGTTAATTATGTTTCTAGTATTAATTTTGAAAGATCAAGTTTTTTGATTAATAGAATTATATTCTAGTTTATTTAACGAATAACATATAATTGATGAAGGGAATTATTTATCTTACAATCAATCAAGCTGTCATAGAGATAGTTTAAAGTTTGTTTATACATCTTTACCATACTTGTTTATTAATATTAAATTAATTTGTATTTCATTTTGATTATGATATAGGTACAAGAGCAAAATTTCCTGAAATTATCCCTTATTGTTATTATTACTAATAGTTAAGGTGGTACTGTCGTTAACTAAATCAATATTCACGTATCATAACATTTACCATTATATGATAATTATTTTATGTAACCGATGAAGGGTCGAATCCCTTTAGGTATTATAGAGATCTACTACTCAACTCAACGCTCAATTGGAAACTGGTGACAAATCTACTGTAGCAAGAATGTTGATCAATATTGACATTTGATGAAATTGACATTAACTTAAATTTATTTATTCAACATATTCATACTTAAACTGAATACGGTTATTCTAATATACATACAGGATGAGTCAAAAGTAACGCATAATATTCATAACTTTCTTATTTATAGGAATTTCGAAAAACGCTGAGACAGGTAACTCTTTATTTTTCAATTGTTTAATT
Source organism: Mylabris variabilis (assembly GCA_037464815.1). NCBI lineage: Eukaryota > Metazoa > Arthropoda > Insecta > Coleoptera > Meloidae > Mylabris > Mylabris variabilis. The sequence continues at coordinate 6,160 of JAZBGW010000793.1, read as the reverse complement.
GTGGTTAACTTAAAACTGTCCTATCGGTTACCATTGTAAAGACGACACCCCCTATTTTTTTATTGCATTTTCGAGTAGGGCATATTTTTGTATGTTCAGACATGAAAAAATATTAGGGAGTTATATAAGAAAATTCTCAAAGTTTGTAAGATTTTCTGTCATCATTATATCCATGCATCAGCATAGTATACGAGAAACACAACATCTTTGAACAAGCATTACAAGCATTGATTTATTACTAGATTAAGTAGATTAAAATTGGAAAATCATTACTTTTAAAGGAGAAATAGGAAACAACGTTGAAGTACATGCGGTCTATTTAACAGCTTGTATGCAAAAAAAGCACAATTGCATTAAAATTTGCAATTTTCTTTTTGATAATTAAATCCGCCATGTTTGCCAATAGTTTTATCAAAATTCTACATACGCCTACTTAATCCAATAATAAATCAATGCTTGCAATGCTAATTCAAAGGTGCTGTTTTTTTCGCCTACTATGCTGATGCATGGATATAATAATGGCAAAAAGCCTTGAAAACTTTAGAAATTTTTTCTCAAAAATTTTCTTATTTAAGCCCTTTTGAAAATGCAATTAAAAATAGGGGGTGCCATTAAAAAAAATGATGATGGAATCGTTTCTCTGCAATGGTAACTGATAGAACCGTTTGGGCTCAGTCACAATTAATTAATTAAAAAATAAAGACGTACCTGTCTCGGCGTTTTTCAAAATTCCTATAAATAAGAAAATTATGAAATTTAAGGATATTTCATGTAAGCCGTGATGGGACAAATTAACTGATAACACATTCTCGTGCTACTTTTTTGAGCTTAATCGGAAGGCGTACTTGGATTTTCGAGTTATTTAATTTTTTCAATTTTTCAGAATTATAAAAATGCTTTGTATGTTTTGTATTTTTTAAAAAATGAAATACATTGTTGGCTTTATAGATACAGTTTTTTAAGCAGATTTCACTTATGTAATTCAATTTTAGATAAGCCTTACGGTTTTTAAAATATAGCTTATGTTGTTTTAAATATAAACTATATTAGATTAGTGCTCAGTAAAATTACTTATATTTTTCTGATTCCAAATATCCATAGTTTGTTATAGGTATTTCCAAAAATGTTATAATTATTAAGAAAAATCACCTTACAGGTGAAAATTCAAAAATCCTATCTAAAAGAAACATAGAGTGCTATAAAACGATTGTCACCTATGATTTGTCATATTGTTATTAATTTCGTTTTAATTATTAATTATTGCGTTATTTTCACTAAAGTCAATAAATAAGTAGGTAGAAAAGACGAAGAAAAGGACACACTACTGAAAAATCAATAGAAAAATTAGAAAAAATGTTGCTACAAAATTATTTGACAAATGAAATTATTAATCGTTCCATAGCACTCTATGTTTATATAAAAAAAATATATATTTTAATTTTTACCTGTAGGATATGATTTCAAAAAAATTACTCTTATGTTTTATATTTATGAAAATAGCTATAACCATATATTTTTGGCATCAGTAAAAGTTGTCAATTCAAACAATAATAAGTCAGTTATGGTTCCTATTTAAAAAAATACAAGTTTGTGTTATATTTCGAAAACTACAGAAGTTATTTAACATTTATAAGGCTAATTAGAATCTACGGAAAAAACTTAAGAGATACAAAACATTTTTAGAATCCTGAAAAATGGAAAAAAATGAATAACTCGAAAACAAATGAATGTAACAAAAAAACAAGTAGGTCTTTCGATTAACATGAAAAAAGCAGTACGAGAATGTGTTATGTTATCAGTTAATTTGTTCCATTACGGCTTACATGAGATATCCTTCAATACCATCAATGCATAATGCTTTTTAGAGAGAAAATAAATTTAAAAGTAAACTGGATTCTAACTTTTCATTTATGCAATACGCGTTGAATGTTTTCTCTCTTTTTTAATTAATGAACATTTAAAAATTTTAAAATAACGTCAACACCGTTATCAGTGGTGACGTTGCAAACGCTTGAACACGTTAAACAATAATAATTTGGCGAGTTATCGCAGTTAACGCTAGAGCATGACGGAGTGTCGTATGAATGGTTATACCCCCTAAAATGCTAACTCACCAACATAATATGAATATACACATTTAACACATGCATTTATATTTGCACTAAAATACATGTAGATACGATCTGTTAACCGTTTTTTCTTCTTATTCGTGTTTTTTTTTGATACGACAGAGCCAAAATCCAACTTCTATTTAGTCAAAAATAATGGAATTGAAGTCAACGAAAAGAATAAAGAAAATGGAAACGAAATATATTACAAATACTCTAGAGATATGAAGAAAACGGATTCACCCTACCTAAAGTTTTGAATGATCACCATCGAAATACATTAACCTACATGTTATATCTCTTGTGAAATGATCAACGGACGAATCGATTTTACGAATAATATTCAAATATAGACTTACTTGATTTTAAACGGTGATAGTTAAGTCGATAAACTAAATTTTTGTATTGAATATGTTGATATAATATATGTACATAGGTATATCGTTCAAGAATTTATAGTTGAATTGTTGAAATTTACACAAAAATATAGCCGATTTTGTTTTAAATCAGATAGTAACAAATCTTCGATTATATCCGTTAATGATTTTTTCCAATTACCGGTTAAATGATAGTAATGGATTTTGGTATGTTTGTGATAAAAATCTTCGTTAACTTTATAAATTGTGATACAAACACTAATCGTTTTTTACGTTATTTATTACATTCTATTTTCCAATGTGAATGTCAATTATCCAAAAGGAGCAGTCAAAATTGATTTTAATTTAATATAAAATGTATATGTTTGCAATACTTATCTGCATGTATAGGTGCGTGTGTTAGTGTGTGTATAATTTCTAACTTTACGTTTAAACAAAACATAAATCTAAAATCGTAGATGTTAGGTAGTAATATACGAATGAAAATAGGGCGGGTATGAAGTGATTCATTAGTTTGCTCAATCTACTATATATCTAGGTGATTGCTTATGTGTTTGACGTATAAATGCATTAAGCAGGCATATTGTAATCAGCAAAAGCGTTGTGCTTTATTAATATTAGTAATTAGACCGGTTTGATACATACTGTTAGGATACACTTTGAAAACACGCAAAATTTTAATGCTTATTCACAAAACAAACTAAATCACACACACAGACACATAAATAAATAACTGTAATTCCAGCTATTTCTTTTCCATTTTCTTTGTTTTCAACCAGTGTTGAAATATTGTCACTTTGAAAGATTGTAATCGATTCGTAAAAGTAACATCGTAGCAATTTAAATTCTTTTACATCCATTAACTGCAAGATGCAAAAAACTGAAGACTTGACAAGTTACCATCTTATCAAACTTTTTGAAACAACAATATTTGTTTTATTTGTTGTTGTTAACTTATATAATCGAATTTTCTATAAAAAATTCGAAAAGCCAATTATTAAACTAATCAACTTTCGAATATTTATCAATAAATTTCTTTATCAAATATAGGTACGTACAATAATATTGACTCGCGTTCTTAAATAAGTAATCAAAAACCCTATTGTTACCTTAACAGAAACCAATTACGTATTCGGAAAGAATTCATTAACAACAACAGAATTAACGTGTCACACGACTCCCTGAAGAACTTCTTATTAAACGCTAACCTTAATGGAACAGTTACAAGAAACGATATTGTTATTGATCAAATTGGCACGCATACTGCTCTATTGTTTTATTATTAATAATAATAATAATTTATTATTAAAGCACGAATAACAAGAGTCAGATCGTGTCAAATCTCCACTGTCATCAAACTAAATCCTTACTAAAAGATAATTACATACAATTATATTTCTAGTCATGTTATAACAATAAACAGTTTGAACGTTCGCAAATTTTGTTTATTCGTAAATATCTGGCGCTTATATGAAAGATAACTAATTGTTTTAAGTTTAATTTAATTATTTTCATTTACTTAAAAGTATTTTTATTTAATACAAGGCATTATTAAAATCGCCTTTGTTTATCTACAACAATTAAATACCGAGCGGCTGTGAAATGGTATGAAACTATGTAAGAGGTTTGCCACTTGTAATTGTCTTTAAACAAAATAATTCGGTTGGAATGTTTATTGAAATTTTTTAAAATAACTAAACATAAAACAACGATTATTTCGATTGTGAATCGAAATATTATATTTATAGTATATGCAAACTGTTTAGACAATGGAAAATAAATAGTCAATTATTTTTCTGATTTTAGTTGTCAAAACGAGTATTAATATTTATATTTTATTGTTGAAAAGAGAAAAATTTCATGATAATTGTGGGCTTATTTTACAACTTATTATGATTAATAATTTGACAAAATTGAATTGGTGATTTGGTTGAAATCGAATTTATTGTCATTGTTGCAAACTATCTTAATATAATGAACATTTGGACTATAAAACACCCAGTATTAAGACTAAAACCATTATAATAATTTTAGTTTTTATTATAAAAATAACGCCAGTATTCCGTGACTGAAGTTGTAATTTTATTTAATTGTTCATTATCATGAAAACAAATACATTATGTATGATTATATCAAGTTTTCTGTAAGTTGAAACTCGATTTGATATATACTTAAATTATTATTTGATTCAACTACACCACATAAAGATTTCTTTAATATTTTCGCTCAACGTAAAATTATTTTAACATGTCATCGAATCTAATAACATCTTTATGTAGGGTAAAAGCAAATGTTTACTCTACTAACAGAAACAGTGTTTGTCGGTTGTATATCATTAACTAAAGTAAGAGAGTGCCTCCTCAGTGGCCAGGTTGGGCAAATATGGTGTAGATGTAGGGCTTTTCTACTACAACACTACAACTTCTTATGTAGTCCCCTGGTTTCATTAATGCACCACTAAACAGCATACATACGTGTATAAGCCAAGAAAAACGTTATTGTATAATAGTTTCTCCTTTGTATACTGAAAATGTTCAACTAATCCGTTAGTACAATGTGGTTCTACACTATATGTAGCGTCTCGTTTTACGATTATATACACATCATTTACTTAAGTGTTATAAGTAAGAAATAAACGAGGAGCAGTTTACATTTTCCAAGCATTATATGTATAAGAAAATTTTCACGCAATTCCTAGTCTTCCTTATAAACGACGTCTTTAAAAGAAGACGCCCAATAAAATTCTAATAAGTAAAATTGACGACAAATTTATCTGACCTTATCCGAAACATGCTGTTAACAGGCGATATTAATATCAGACATTGTCCTGGAGTAATTTTGCAGAAACGAAAACAATCGATAGTTATCAAATAAATATACATTACTAATAACTATCTACTCTTATCATATTCAATTACGATTATAAAATGAAAGAGCTATGAAAATTGTACCGCCCGTTAGATATTGTTACACTAAATTGTTAATTTTTGATTTAAATAGAACATGTTCAAATTACAGGCCTATGTATATTTGTATGCGAGTGTGTATTCATATAGTGTGGTAGTAAATGAGAAAACGAGAGAGGAATAGACAGTCATGACCATGTTAAAACTCGCGAGATCTGACACTGGTACCTCCATTGGGGAAACAGTAACTAAATATTTAAAATTCGATTAAACTGCTAATGAAATTTTCAAAAAGCAAGAAGTATTTTCACACCGAATAAGAAATTGTGTATTTAAATAATTTATCAATTATATTTAAGAGATTTCTTACGTGACTACTTATTTTCTTTATTTGAATCAATATTTGATGTGTAAAATGTCAGTAAATAAATAAACAAAAAAAAATAACATCTCAGAGAAAATGAAGTGTTTAGTATTCAAATTGTAAGTGATTGTTTTAGCAATATTAAGGTCAAATTTTACAACTTTTCAGTTTTGCAAGCATCATTTAATACGATGAAGAGGCTTCTAATTGTCTAAAGTAATCGATAATTTTAAGCGATCGCCTATTTTAGAATGAAAATCACAACTGAATCGATCATTAAGTGAGTCCAGAAGATGTTTTTTAGCAGATATTATTCAATAGCGTTGTTTTAAAATCATAAAAATCCACTATTGATCCAATTTGACAATATCTTTGTAAATTAAAATTGTCTCGTATTGCTATTAA
>JAZBGW010000792.1:0-20582 GCA_037464815.1 Mylabris variabilis | reverse complement strand
AGCCTTTGCAATAAACAAGCATTTATATCATCCTAAGGTGCTTACTTGCCATACTTTGATCCTTGAGGATGCAGAATATTCATATAAATCGAATCTTACTTTCAGGCGAGTTATACAACTTTAATTCCATTCAATACTGACCTCAATTTGAGGAATATTATTTTGGAATAGTACTGATTCGTGTTTAATTAACTAAATATAAAGACCCTTATTACGTTTGTACTATTATATACCGAATAAATCGCTGTTAATTAATCGATCAATCAAAGCAGTTTTAATTATTGTCTAACTGTTCTGATTAATTATTGGTAATAATATTTGGCATCTTATTAAGTCGAGTAAATTTCTATACAAAAGTTTTATTATTCATAGAACTTTATGGAGAGCTTTTTCGGTATTTCATAATTTATTGCCTCTATATAATTCAAAAAATTTCACACCCCGCATTTGACAACTTTCATACAACTAAAATTTCCAACTTTAATTATGTGCTGGTGTGTGTAAAAGAAGCCATACCATTCTCAACATTGCGTTCCCTTTTATATTATATATTTTCCTATTCTTCCTGTTTTTGTATTATTGTAGATTCTGGAAGGAAAAGCTCCAATGAAATCGCAAATTAATCCTTTCAAAGTTGTCATAAATACAACAATATTGAATTTATGATTTTGTGAAATATTAAACTGGAATGCACGTTCATCTATCGTTTAGAAATTGTTACATTTTTATGTGCGAATTATAAGCGGGTTTTTGAATTACAATTCAAGTTTCAAATAATTGTTTTTATAACGTCATAAAATGTCTTGTAACTGTGATTATTAAGCACAATTTAAAAATATTTTTACATCGGTTTGAGGTAATTATCGATCGAGTTAGAAGATTTATTTGTATCGAATTTTACATCTGGACAAATATTATACTAGTACAACAAAATAAGTCACTTCAAATTTTATACAACTAGCAACGTTAGATTGCATTCGACATTCTAGCATAGCGATAAACTATCTTCCTTGAAAGCTACCACTTTTCATCACGTTTTATTATTTTTACTATTGCAACGTTAACTCGACCATGTTATGTAAAGTTGACTGTAATTTATGGATAATACAAACTGTCAATTTGTTTTATTAATCAACAACATCTGCATAAATTCTGCAGTTTTAAAATATAATTATATTGTTGAGCAATTTGATTTTAATTCAATTTTCAGCGAAGTAAATTCAAATTCAAATAGATACATTTATAGTTCAATTTTATAAAAAAGTTCCCATTACAGTATGCAAGCTTATTGATTTTTCTTGTACAAATTGCAACTTGCAACTTTGTAAAATTAACAAGACGAATCTTATACGATTTTATTATTTCTGAGTTATAAATTCGTATACAGCACCCATATTTTAATTGAATGACAGATTAATTTATACAAGTTGTTAATTATGTTACTAAACAAGATAACCTTTATCCCTGGTCAGGTTTAGTTTACCACATTTGCCTTACTTCATCCTCGAGCATTTCAAACTTTAAGCTCTATTAGGTACACCGCTACTGCCACAAACAATACTAGCCTTTGTATATACGGATTCTAACCACAATAAGCATCAAACTACAAAAATTTATTAATAGAAACTTCAACAAACAAACTAACTATTATAAATGCGGTATATTTAACCGGATCTAGATTTTTTTGATTTTAGTTGAACACAACAGACTATGGACTGATTTTCTAATTAAAAAATAAAACAACTCCTGTTAGTTGATCGACGTTATTTTAATTAATTTTTATATAACGAAATCTAGATAATCTCATACATTAAGCAAATAATAGCGTAAGAGAGTGTAAGCTGTAAAAAACTGAAAATTATGTCGAACTTATCGTTAGAAGACCGAGAAAAAAATGGATAAGTAAACGAGATCGTTGTAATTAAATTTTTATAGGGATTAATAGATCAACTTGGATTGAATAGCAAATTTGCAAATTCTTTTCAATAAAGTTGAAGAGCGGTAACTAATAAAGACGAATTGCAAAAGTCTATAGAGGTCGTATCATGAAAGCTGAAAAAATCGACATACTATCTCTAAGATCAACTTCATTTCATTCAAGAAGGAAGCTCACCTAAATAAAACACTCTATATGCAGATGTCTTATGTAAGTAATTGAAACACCGACAAACTTGCTATTTTTTATAGTCAACGCAGAAATAGATTTTTTTTGAATAGTTCTCAAAAAATCAAAGATAGATTTCAATCAACTACATATCAAATTTGTATTGACAAATGGTGATAAGTTTGAAGTCGTATCATTTAAGAATAGAACTTACAACATTGTTGAAAGATAAATAAAATGGGAAAACCTTTGGAAGTTTGATATTGACTGAATAAGAAGTCAACAAGGGGATTCATACAGGTAGTTTTGTGAATATAATTACTTTTATCCGAGTTTCACTCGGACAAACCAATTTAAACAAAAACTTGACAGTGACATGTGAGTACATTTACATAGCAACTTAAACGCACCAATAAAGCTGTAGTTTTATGGAAATTCAACTGCCAACCAACGTAAAAAAGACAAATTAAAATTTTTATCAGATCCAGATTGGTTGAATCGAATTATGATGCAGCAAATTTGGGCTGAAAACACAAGCTTATTCACGAGTAACGAAAAGTTTAGGTGTAATTCAGTGCGATGATTCAACACATTGAATAAGCCCTTTGAATTGTATAGGATTTTACTTTTGGGCGACCGAACGTGAATAAATTTTCAACCACTTTAAGAATTGGATTTAACTTTTGACTGAAATTAAAAAAAATCCTCTCCCTTAAATAGCGTCCGTAATAAATCACGTTGTTAAAACACAGTGAAGGATCTTTGTTGTATTAAGATGAGTAAGCATCATAACGAGCAAGTGCCGGAATCAATCTGCATTGGAGAGGTTATTTTCCGCAATTTTATGTTAAATTGCGACGCTATAAATAAAAGTTTCACGTAAATTTTCCTGATTAATCAAAAACAGCTCTGATGTCATAAAAACTAAATGTGGAAGTGGTAGTGGCGCCTTTGCTGTTATTCTATAAGAACAATTTCTAAATAATGAAATAATAAAAACAAATATTAAATAGAACAACAGTGCATTAGAGAAAGGAGAATGCTTCTAAATTTTCAGCTTCTATTGTTGAAACACATCCAGTTTTTGTTCAACGTTTCATTAAAGTGAGCGTTCTTGCTAATGAAGCAAATAAAAAGCAATTGTTAATAGTTAATGGATTCGAGTAAAGCAGCAAGTTATGTCCGTTATAAATAAACAAACAATATCTCAAAAAAAGGAAAACATTATTTATTTATAAACCGGTAGAATGTTTTGCGGAAAATTATAAAAAGAGGTAAATCCAACATTACAAAGACGTTGTAATGGGGCAAAATCATCGTTTGTGGTCTTTTAAAGAAGATATTGGGTAATTTCACATGTACAAGATTATACCAACATGATATATTGAAATGATTCAACAATTCTTTCCATAAAAAAGGCAACAATATTGCTGTAGGTAGTTGAAATTGTGCAAAATGATCTTCGTTTCAATTTTCATTTTTTCGTTATTTGAAAACAACATACCAATCGCCATAAAAATTTTCTTTATTGGAATTGGAATTGTACGACCAAAATAGAATATCGCCAGTTATATTTCACTTGTATCATTCGTATAACCTTTGATTTTCCACGATTTTTATGAGGAATATTCCGACGTAAACACAAACTCTTCTGATTCGGCCATTGTCGATTTACGAGACATAAAGTATTGATTGTCAATTGAAATACATATTAGAACCGAATCGAAGATAATACTTAAAACTTATTTTTTGTTTCATTGATATAAAATCCATGTACATGTGTAGGAATTATTAATGAAAAGCCTGTTGTTAAAAAGTATTGGTGACCTCTTAAACTCTCAAGTAGTTGGAATTTTTCTGCTTACAACAGGAGGAAACTTAAACTTTCAACCACTAAAACGATATACATTCAACAACAGCAAACAGCAATTCTATCAAACAAATGAACAACTTTTAGAGAAAGTCTATACAAATCATTTACCTTAAAGAAAGTAGACTACAAAAGAAGAAAGAAAAGTATTCAATTGTAAAGTGGTGAAAATAGGAATTGCTTTACAATCACTTTTATTAATGGAATTTATTAAATAACTGAATACTTTAATTAAAACGTATAATAGAAATTCTAATAAAGCTCATCGAAATATGGTAATTTAAGCGGTAGTATCTATCTGAACGATTTCATGAGAATACCTTCGTTATAAAAAATTCATTGAAAGAAAATAGCGCCTCTCTAAGAGATTAATTTTTTTTCATTTATTTTAACTTTAGTCGTATTTTAGTGGTAACCGTCTTATTAAAATTCAAATATTAAAATACCATCGGACTTTCTATTAACGTATCATAAGTATCTGTCTTAAGAGCAGTTTTCTAAACTAAAAGCTCTCTAACCGACCTTAAAAGTTGAGCTGTCATCTTCGTTTCACACAAATCATTTCACTTAAAAATTGACGATAATACTGTATAAGTGATAATACTGATAATGGATCTATTGTGCATAAAAAGCATACGTTCTAGAGAACGTTTTAGATATAAGCACTAATTAGGTACATACAATTAAATTTTGATATTTTCATTACAAGCTGTCGTTGCAAGAATTTTAGTTGCAGTGAGCATTTCAACCGGCTGTTGAAACTATAAACTTGATAGTTATACTTTATCTCCGAACATGAACATGTTATCATTGTTCCAATTAAACAGATAATTTCTAGTTGTTTAGAAAATTTTATTTCTCAATAGAAAGAAACACGTTGTATCTTGTACTCTAACGTCCCTATACAGGGTGAAATTGAATGTCCTTTACACCTTTAAAACACGTATAGGCCCTGAAAGAAAAGGGGTTGAATATTTCGCCAACATTCTTAGTATCATTGGAAACGAGCAATGTTACCGATAATTGACAATAGAACCGGTTGTATTTATATAAAATAAGTATGATTATGATCTATTCCATTTAAAGGCAATTCAATTGTACTCTGTATACAAATATATTTTCATGAGGATCTCAATAAAACAACAGTGCACAAAAATGTATTTTTACCTGACTAGACAACAATGGGTCAAAGTAATAAAGTATATGATACAAATCAGAAACAGAAATTGTTTTTTCTCCTTTGATAAGCTCAATTTCAAATTGTTTTATCGTTATTCTATTCTTTATTTAACATTAACACTATGAATAGTTTCACACAAATACATGTATTTGTTTTTGTTGTTTATCCACTATTCGTCATCATCCAACACTATGAACACAGACTCTAATAGCATCATAAAATTAATGATCTAAATGTCACACCTTTGTATCGCCTTGTGGCTAAAGAGAAAAAAAATAACCATTTTGTTAACAAAACATAACTATTGAGGACAGAATTGGTGATTCAACGAAGACAAAATAAGAAACTTATGATTATTATGAACAAAACAGTGATTTGTTTCAGGTTTCTAAAAATTTGGAGCTTCTTTTTGAAACTTTCAAATCGATCAAGAAATAAAACAAAAGCTCAACATAATCAACTATAATTCTTGTTACAAATTCGTCCACCACTAAATTGCGGAATTGAAACATAAATAAAATGTGGTCAATTCTTATGAAACTCCTATTAGTTAGCGAGCGGTTCGAAAACTATTTCAAGGATTTATAGGAGGACGTCTAGAGATTATTTTAGAAAAATTAGAACCTCGTAGCTTATTTGGACACACAAAACAACGTAGTATAACTCGAGGATCCTCCCAACATTGTTTTTCTCCATTTTATTCTGTAATAGGTAGAAATGTTTCGCATTTTCTAAAAAATCACTGCTGGGAGAGTCTACGAGTCATTCTTAGTGGTTTTGCGTGTTTGATTAGTTTTTGAAAATTGCGACAAAATCTAAAACGATCCCTTTTTGACCAACTTCTAAATAAGCTACGAGGTTTTAACTTTACTAAAAGTACAAATCTTTGGAATACTTTTCGAATAGGAGTTTCATAAGAATTTTCCACTTTTAATCAAAAAAAGGTAATGCTTGTAAGCCAACAATCATGTTTCGAGGAGACAAACTCAATTGCTTCTTTACTGAAAACTTTGTTAGCAATCTATAAAAATACAAGTCTGGTAATGAATGTAAAGTTTTAATCTTCTTTTCTAGTTGATGCAGTTTATGCAGCTGCTCATGCTATTCACAACCTAATAGCTGATGAATGCGGAGTTGATCCATTCTATTTGTGCGATGAATTAAAACCATCACCGACGGGTACTCAATTACTAAAATATATCCGTAATGTATCATTTGTGGGTAAGTGAATTAATTAAATTTCAATGTTCAGTAATCATAAGATTGAATTCTATTCATAATCGCTATAACTCTCTTATATATCAAAATTTCAAAAAACGTCGAGATAGGTAACTTTCTGTTTTTTAATTATTATTTGCGATTAAGCCACAACGGCTCTTTCTTGACTTTCACCCCAATTTTTTATTCAGTTTTTGGGTAGGGCATGTTTTTCTTCGTCCAGATATATAAACATAATAGAGAATCACCCGAGAAAATTTTTGGGAAAAAATTCTTAATACTTGCAAGGTTTTTTGCCATCATAATATCAATGCATCATTATCGTATACAGAAAACACAACACTTTTGACTAAGCATGTCAAGCATTGATTTATTATTGGATTAAGTAAGCGTATGCTGAATTTTCGACATAGTTATCCGCAAAAATAAATCGCATAAGCCTACTTGATCCAATAATAAATGAATGCTTCTCATGCTTAGTCAAAGGTGTCGTGTTTTCCTTGTGCTGTGATGGATATTGTAATGATAGCAAATTTTGCAAATATTCGGAAATTTCTTTTCAAAAAATTCTCATTTAACTCATTATTTTTACATGTCTAAACGAAGAAGTATATGCCTCACCCAAAACTAAAATAAAAAATGGTATGTAATTTAAAAATATTATTTATTCGTAATGATAATTTCATTTATTCGTAATGATAATTGATCGAGCCGTTTTGGCTTAGTCGAAATTAAATTATTAATAAATAAGTTACCTCTCGGAGTTTTCGAAAATTTCACAAATAAGAATATTATGAGCATTATGCGTTACTTTACACTCACTCTGTAAATTTTCATTTTATTTTTGACAAATGAAAAATTATATTCCACCTACTCAACAGCGTTTCTATTAAACAAGCGGATTATTTCTTTGTCAAAATCTAAATGAACTTTATCGTGAAATCTCTTTTATCTCATCCGCAAAGACCAATTTTTCACCTGCTACAATTCGTATTGTTCCTGTCTTTTTTGATAAATCAAATAATTTTTCTCTTATACAACCTAGAATCGCAGTAATACGAAATTTCTGATTTATATTAAATTTTCTTGGTAAATAGACTTCTTTCCTAAATTGTCTCGATATTGTTATCTATTTATTTGTTTTAAATAATAACAGGTAGACAGAGGACAAAAGTGAGATTCAACAAGGATGGCGATGCATATGGAAGCTATAATATATATCAGTATCAACGATATGAAGATGGTAAATACGATTATAAGCAGATTGGTTGGTGGAAGGAAAAGTAAGTGAATTTCCTCATATAATTAAATTTCGTTAATTATAAAGACAAATAAAAAGGGATCAAATTATAATACTACAAAAACTTATTACTTTAATTAGTTTACATAAACATATTCTCAATTACAGAGCCCTAATTAAAAGTTCCTGTGACCGAAAGACAGCGCAAACGTAATGTCATTTAGTGTTGTAATACTGCTCTAATTTTTTAAATCTTACAAATACCCTAAATCAGATGCATCAACTTGTTTTTTTTAATATTTATTCGTGAAAAGCGCATTCAAATATCGTTTATAATTTTAGAGTAATTTATAAAAGATTATTGCAACTTCGATCGGTGTAAAAATGGTGGATGCGCCGGGTCAAAAGTTGCTTTAATGCCTTTAAAATAAAATTTAGAGTTCAAATATCAGTCTCATATTTGACCCCATTTTGAAAAGAACTTATTATAGTGCCAAATAGAAAAAAAAATAGGCACTTATAAATAATCCATATTTCAAATGAATCTTTTTATGTGTCGTCTAAGCCCAACGTGTTACTCAATTATACTTAAATTCATTGCTTTACGCTGTTTCTCTATTCTCGCTGTGTTTTTAAATAGAATTATTCTCGTCCTATCTATTTCAGGTAGTTTACATAACGCAAATGCGAACAATTTTGCTTTTTACGAACAAATTTTTAATGAATGTCTCTGTAAAAAAAGGTAGATAAAATGCAAAGCTCATTTGTTTGTAATAGGTATAATTCAGACGTCAGCAACGAAAATTGCTAAATTTTTTTGGTTGTTGACACATATATATATTATGTCACGTCCAAAAAAGGTAATCAAACATTAAAGAATAAACCTTTTATGATCTTCAGTAGCAGTGATTTTTTTTTCTTTGATTGTACTGGGACTCGATCCAGATGTTCCAGATAACGTTGAATACTTACAAACAACATAAAGCATTTTTGTAAAAGAATCTATTTATTTTCCTCTTCTACATTTTTTATTACTATCGTGAATATCAATGTTGCAAAACTTTCAATTGAAGATTTCCTACACAACATTTAGTAATTGTGGCAATTAGCCTTCTAATATTACTCAATTCTAAGGAGAAATGGCGCAATCTATATAATTGTTCAGGAATATAATATGAGTAATACGTTTAATTTGAGCGTTTAAGGGCATTCTATAAATAATAAATAATAATTTGCTCGATATGTATGTTTTTAATTCTAATCTCGTTTATTGTTTCCGTTTCTTTTAGAATAATTGCTTCTAATGAAACTACTTACAGATTAAATTTAAATGTAAGACGACTTCGATGGCGAGAAAGCGAGGGTATACCACGATCAATTTGTAGTGAACCATGTCCATCGGGACACATTCGCAATTATCAAGTGGGTTTAAACTAATTAATGAAAATTATTATCAAACTGCTGTTTGTGCATTTACAGGATCAATGTTGTTGGAAATGTGTGTCATGCCGTGAAGATGCTTACGTATTCAATGACACATGTAAATCGTGCAAGCCCGGATATACGCCAAATAAAGAAAAAACAAGTTGCGATAAAATCGAGGCATTGGTTATCGATTGGTTGAGTCCGTGGGCATTAGTGCCCCTTGTTTTTAGCTCATTTGGTATTTTATGTACAATTTTCACAATGTGTGTATTTATACGATTCAATCGGACGCCGGTCATAATGGCATCAGGAAGGGAACTCTGCTATGTACTGTTAAGTGGCGTCCTATGCTGTTATTCCATGTCATTTGTTATTCTAGCAAAACCCACTATTGAAACATGTGCTGTAATGCGTATAGGCTTAGGATTATGTTTGAGTGTTTGTTATAGCGCTATTTTTACCAAAACCAATCGCATCTCCAGGATATTTAATCGTGGAGTGAAAAGTATCAAAAGGCCAGTTTATACATCGCCCATTTCTCAAGTTGCTATTGCTTTAGGTAAGTAGATACATTCTTTCTATTTTCCAATATATTCACATATAATAACCTATACATAAAAATACATTCAAATATAACATATGAAAACATCCATTTCAAATGGTTTATAAAACGAAATCATTGGAAACTTTCGAATAATGTTTCTCGCCAAATGAAACTGCCGATAGCTTTCAACTTGATTAATTTAACGGCTCTAATCTATAGATTTTTGACGAACCAGTAAAAACGATGATTGTTTCTGCCAAATCCGGTCTGATAGTGGATCGATTAACATCTCTATATTATCTTTCATTTTGCTTCACTAATTCAAAATAGTCACCCATAAATATCGATCTTAGAACATTGAAAATTTACAGGGTGTTTTTTTTTTATCATTTCTTTCTGGGTTAAAAAACAGTTTCCCAGTTTTTACACGATCAACGAGCACAATGTGAATCAACTTGATCCTATCTGAATTTTACAATTCAAATTAGTTTTAAATTTGAATATAAATTTAAATTAAAATGTAATTTACAAAATCAACGTGTAGAAATATTCTAAAAATGCACATAAAGGGGAAAAATGCAAAATAATCAACCGGAAATATGATAGAACCGTAAAACGTAAAGATCTATGAAAGCATAAAAAATTATGTCAAATATATAGAATAGAATGTAAAGTAATGGAATACAAAAAATAATACAAATCGTAGAATTTTGATTTAAACATGAAAATTGGGCAAATCAGATTCTATAGATACGCAGGATAATGTTTTTTTGCATTGATTAATACTAGATCTCATTATTATTTCTAAAATTGAGAAAGATTTTTCTGCGGATGCATAATTAGTAACATTACTAGATACATATAATTTTCAGGACACTAAAAAAATTAACAACAAATAAATTACTTGTGAATAGGAATTGTAATTTTTGTAATATACAGGAAGTAATTAAATTGCTTTAAATACGAAAATCTCACCATCCCTACATGCAATAGAGTACAGTCTGTAAGGTGGCTTAAGAGATTGACTAAAGGTACGTTTAGACGATGAAACTTTTGTTTATGAAACCTGCTAAACTTGCAAGTTTAGTAGTGTTTAGCTGTGTATACATCCTATTTATAGAGTGTTTACACAACTAAGTACTTATTATTGAGCTTGCAAGTTTAGCTGGTTTCATAAACAAAAGTTTCATCCTCTAAACGTACCTTTAGTCAATCTCTTAAATCACATTACAGACTGTAGAATAAAGGTACTTTAAAGGCAATTCAATTACACATCTTGGATCTTGGAAAGCAAAACTCGACGACAAAACAAAATTAACAAAAAATACCCATCAATTTTTATTTTAAAAATTCGATTAGCGGTTAGGGGTTCTCAGAAAAATAGGAGCTTGTGCGTTTGCACCGTTCTCATCGCTCTCAGCCCGGCCCTGTACTACACAGGGATTAAAGTAAAATTTTGCAGATAATAGAAAATAACATTGTGTGTAATTTGTATTCAAACCCTCTACAGAAACTAAAATCTAACAGTTTATCAACTTATTAAAGCCACGATAAGATCTCCACTAGAGTAACAATACTTGTAAACCGGTATATTCCACATATGTATATCACACTCTGATCAATTGTGATATTCTGAAGATGAAAATTTCTGTACAATTTCATCGTCAAAGAAGTTAAATTGTTGTTATTGTGTATCATTAAAAGTTATTTTGCACAATTTCCGAGATAGTAACGGTAATATTGCTCAAGAGATTTTGCACAATTTAGAGCTTTTATAAATAGTCTCGTACTACCAGGAAAAAAATGAAAGAACGTACACTGTAACTGTATTATTACTCAAATGAAATGTATTGCTTACGTGCCGC
The DNA here is from genome assembly GCA_037464815.1 of Mylabris variabilis. Lineage (NCBI taxonomy): Eukaryota > Metazoa > Arthropoda > Insecta > Coleoptera > Meloidae > Mylabris > Mylabris variabilis. Next base: position 9,136 of record JAZBGW010000792.1, on the reverse strand, counting down.
TATTTCCAATATATTTTCGCAAAATTATAAACCTGCACAATCTTCTATTTCATATATACTTCAATAGAATCTGGAACGATCCACTTTCACCGAACGAAAACAATTATTGTATTTTTATCTGAGAAAATCTCTATTTTAAAATGTGTTGTTCTTGTCTTTTCCCTTGTTTTGTTCCAATAATAATAATAATGATTATAAAAATTGTCTGCAATATCGGCTTGGCAATAACTTTCCGTAAAGTTTTCCTTATATTTGATTTCTGATTTGATCCTAAAATTGGTGCTCTTTGACAGGAATCGTATCAATACAATTGATTGGAGCTGTAGTATGGTTGGTGATCGAACGTCCGGATATAAGGGAAATATATCCGTATCCATTAACGGCCGTCTTGACTTGTCGTGTGTCAACTTTCTCCCTAATTATGTCCTTGGTCTACAATATGATTCTTATAATACTTTGCACATGGTATGCTTTTAAAACCAGAAAAATACCAGAGAACTTCAATGAAGCTAAATATATTGGATTTACCATGTACTCAACATGCATTGTATGGCTGGCATTTTTACCGATATATTTTGGAACAAATAGCGACTACAAGGTAAGTTCAATGGATATTTGGGTGATTTTTCGAAAATTTGTCAATAACCACCGATGGCAACTTGTCCAAAACAAATTATATAATTTTTAATACCTCCACGGTAAAATTTGAATGATAAGATATGAGATAAAAGTAGAACACAACCCATCGAAACCGTCTAAATCGAAGTTTTTTCGTCAGAGAAAATAGTTTAAAAGAAAAAGCAACCAAAACGATGAAAAATCTAAAAATCTTAATTCGCATGAAATAATGAACCGTTTTTCAGTCCGTTTGCATGTTGTTTCTCGCGATCTAACAATATTGTTATGGTCTTAAGAGTGTTAATAAATGAAATTTTAAATGTTCCTATAATTTGGTTGCCAATTGGTGCGGGGGTGGGCAGTTATTCACATGTCGGAGCGAGGTCAGATAACTTGATACAATGATGGGATAAACTGTATTCGATTCCAAATTTCAAACCACATGGGGGGACGAGATTTTTTTTGAAAAACTGCCATGTTTCCATGTTATCTTAATGTTTTCAAAAAGAGTATTCTATTTTTTCAATTTTCTAAAAACACGACAATTTGTCAAACAAATTTCTCCTATCCTCCATGTAATCTAAAATTTGGAATCAAAAGCACTGTATCTTGAGCCGTTCTCAAGTTATACCACCCTATTCCAGTATATGAATAATTGGCCCCGCAACGATCGACAAACAATTTATAATAAAAATAAGATGTAAAAGACATTACTTCTCCAGTTAACACTCTTACAAAGAAACTGCAGCCTTGTTTTCTCCTGAAAAAATACTTTAGTTGATTGTATGCACGAGCTGAAACTCGAAACTACACAATACCCTTAAGATTTTGTCTTACGATATGTTTTGATTTTTCGAGGACCCGATTTATGGGCCATCGAGAAACATTAAGGTCGCGTTCGCTTGCTCTTTGTGCACCGCTTTTCTCTCTCTGTAATCTTGCTCTTTTTTCGACCATAACAAGATTTTGAAATGTAGACAGTTAGAGAGGAAAACCAGAAGCTATGTAGCTTGTTAAACTGTTATTTTAATGGGCCTTATTATTGGGCTATTTGATTTAATCTAAGGAAAAGTAGATTTTAAACTAGGATGAGTTGTCCAAATGTTTTTGATGAAGATCGAGAATTAACATCTAATTGTTTCAGATTCAAATTGTAAGCATGTGTATGTGCTTGAACATCAGTGCAACAGTCGCTCTAGGATGTCTGTTTACTCCGAAAGTCTATTTAGTTCTATTTCAACCATACAAGAATGTGCGTCAAGGTAATACCAATCAGGTGCATAACGATTCTCTAGTAGCATCTACTTTATTGTTATTGCATTGTTATTTATATAGGCTGGACATGGCGATCGGCCCGCGTACAGTATGAAGTTCGCCGGCCCTAGGTCACAGACGATGATATCGATGACAAGCAACTCAAGATCATCACCACGTTTAGGCCAGAAACAGGCTAATGGCGATGAAAATGCTCTACCTAGTCCAAGTATCGAAGAAAGCTCTTTAAACTAAATCCAATGTCTTCCCCTTCTAAATTAGATACAATATATAAAGATATACAAATTCATCACCTGACGCACAAGTAATTAGTAATTAATTAAAATAAGTAGCCAATCAGGTGTTCTTTTAGTTTGAATGACTGTCGCGCCAGCCTGCTAACTGGTCCACTCTGCACGTTCCACTATCAGTGTCACTATAGCGATTGGCTACTTAATTTAATTAATTAATTACTAATTACTTAAGCGTCAGGTGACAAAACAATATAGGACTTTTCGTCTTAGAATCTCTTATTTTATTTGTCCCTCAAGGATGTGCGGGACTTATGGGGCACCTGTAGAAATTGAATTAAAAGAAAAACAAGTAAAGGATATCAAAAAATTTAGTTTTTGCTTGAATAAATGTTTACTGGAATTCGTGTTCAAAACAAAATTCAATTCTCTTGTTGTGTACGTGTTTCCAAAAAAAATTTAAAAATTTTAAAAAAGGAAAAAAAAGTTTATTGATGTTGGGTCGTATTTGCACGTGTTACAGTAATATGTTCAAAGTAAAAACTAATTTTTCCTCAATGTTGTTTAACTAAAACCATAAATAAAATGACAGACACAACTCCCTATAACTTTATGTAAACCTAGCCCAACATAGTCAGTGTTAAATTAATATTTAGATAAAAATCAGTATTATAATGTGATTATTATTGATAACTGTGCTTCTTTCAACTTTCTTTTCTCTTTAGTATATTTCAAGCATTTTACGCGAAAATCAAATTCTGGGATCAGTTTGGTTGATTTTCTTGACTTCAAATTGTATAAATTCGTCTAGATTTCACGCAATGTACCAAAAATACTCATTGTTATATATGTATACAGACGTAGTTTATAGAAAACAAAACGACGAATTTATGAGTCCTGTATGTGTATTTATGTAAATATCCATTAGATTAAATATGAAAATTATACTCTTAAAATATTGTTCCAAAATCTCATTGTCAAGAGCAGAAAATAGTCCTATAGTGTTATAGTTATAGACAGTGGCGCGGCCAGAACTTGTGTTTATTTAACGTAATTTAGGATGGAATCTATAATTAAATAATTAATAAGACAGTTGCTCTCAAAAATTCTCCACATCTGAGATGTCTGATTGAAAACTGTTCTAGTTTAGATTATTCTTTGAGGCTCTAGGGGATTTTGACCCCCAAAATCCCCCTCGCTGCGCCACTGGTTTTAGATGATTCATATCGAATTGTGCATAGATTAGAAAGTGTACTATAGCTGAGAACCAATGTGATACCAAAAAAAGATGTATATTAAATGGTAAATGGTGTTCAATTGAATTTACGACTCACTTTGATTTGAAATTTAACCGAATACCGCATATATTTGTGTATAATTGTCTACATATTGGTATAGATGAATCAATTTAAGTTTGCCGTAGGCGCATTCAAACAAAGTTTTAGTCTTCGGAGCAGTCCGCTTATTCGATCTTTTTTTAGTGTATTACCAATAGAGCACTTCTACTGTAGACCCAGATTTCAGCCTTGTAATCAAAAAATTCGCTCGAGGGATGCTGCCATCTATTTGTTAAGGTAACACTTACAACACGAGAGTGGCGCTACCTGCTGTCGGGTGTACTTTTTTCGATTACACAAAAAGCATGGGCCTGATATCTCTCTGTACTCACTCAAAGCTGTAGGCATGATCTACAGAGCATCCTTGGTTTTAGGCGAACTTAAATTGATCCATCTCTAGTGTATTTTAAATTATTTATCTTGTTGTTAAAAATTTGGTGGAACTGAAATAAATGATCTAAAATGTAATTTTATTTGTCTTCCCACTGATATTACAAAATTTATTTTAATTAAATCGCAATATTCTTGAATATCCATCAAAATAATTAATCTAACTGTACAAGATTTAACATTAATTAATTGAATTGATCAATTCGTTTTAGTACAACAATTTACTCCTTACAGCGACTCGTGTAAGTGCATCATCCGCCTACAGGATTAAAGCTGAAAGGGATATAATCCTGAAAAGAAGTTTTAATCTCTTACTAATAAATTCTTCTCGTAAAAATCGAGCTGACTTATCAACAACCATTGAAAAATTACAAGCTTTTCTAGTGACGACTCGGAATTAATCTAATAGGCTCAGAAAACTTGAGTGGTAACAATGCCAAACATGAGCCGTCCCTGACCGTTTTCAAATTGGTTAAAGAAAAAAAGATTGTAACAATAGAATTAATGTATTAGTGGCGATCGCCACTCCTCCCCGGCGATTAGTGGTCAAACATCTGCCTCTCACGCCGAGGTCTGGGGCTTAAAAATAAAAATTTACAAATCAACGACGGCGTGAGAGCATATTTGGCATCAAGGAATGCCAAGATGCAAATCCAAACCTGACCTGAAGTAATGCCAACAGCGGTTCCGGGGCAGGGGCGGAAAGGACCAAAGAAAACAAGTGGCGACCGCCATGAGTCACCCTGTATATTGGGCAGGAAATTGAATCGAGCAAAACTGATCATCCTCAAAGTTTCGCACATTTTGATAAATTTTATTGTGCAGATAGAGATAATAATGATATAATCTCGTTGTAGCAGATGTAAAATAACGCAGGATGATTGTATATACTTATTTTCATCCGGTAATTTTCTTAAATGTTTAAATAAAATGTTTACATTTCATTATTAACTAAATTACGGGAATATATTTTGAAAGTTAAGTGCCTAGTTGGATTTTTGATCGTATTGATTTATTTTAAAAATATCAATAATTATAAATTAATAGTTGAATTGAACTATATATTTATAAAAAAAATGCCTCATTTGTATTTTATTGACAACCAGTGCCATCTCTACCATAGGAGCAAACTAGGCAGCTGCTGTCACGTATATTTCAATTTTAGTTTAACGAAAAAGTTGAGGAAAAAATTAAATTTTAGTTTATAATATTTACTTTTCTATTTGTATTTTGTTATATTTAATAAATTTTTGTTATCAAGTAATTACTTATAAAGGGGAGCACTTCTGCCACATTGCCTAGGGCGCGAAATAGTCTCGAGTCGGCACTGTTGACAACCTGATAATAATATTTTGAAAATTTGTTATTTGGACAAATAATGTTAATTGTTAAACTAGAATTCCTTGTTTAACAACAGGGTGATAAGTAAAAATCACCCTATTTCTTAAATTAATTGCAGGAAACGATATTAGGGTGCTATATCATTTGTGGTCATCGATTTCAGAAATTTTTTATAATTTGAAAAGAATTAAAAGAATACGGACGTTGATTAATATCGATTCTTTATCAATCACGCCAGGAAATAATCGAAATTTTTTCAATTAAGGTATTCTATTATTGATCAGATTTTTTTTTAAATATTCAGCTACGATGATAAATGAGTCAAAGTACAAGGCGATCTGTAATTTTATGACGATTAATTAAATTTGTTACACTTTGAAAATTAAACAAATATCCAATTTGGCCCCCTATTTCGACAATAATGAATTGTATAGATTTCACTTAAACATTTAATAAGTGACAGGAAAGGGATACCAAACATGCAACAAATCTCACACCAATAACGAGCCGCAACTGATAAAATTCATCAAATTTTCGTATACGACTCATTACATTTACAAGACCCTAAATATAACCCACCATGCGTTTTTTTTTAAGAAACAAAATTATTGATTATTATTGGTATTGAAGTTTTTGATTAAAATTATAAATTAAGATTTGTTCCTTCAACAATAGATATTAATGAAATAGCTGCTCATAAAATTAAAGATTTTTTGTAAAAAATAGCAAAAAATCCTTAATCCCGGATTCTGTAAATGATGTAGATTCATTCAATTTTTCCTGAGATGTTTCAGTTAATCTCCCGAATTTTGCAGACATGAGATACAAGCGAAATAGATTAAATCTAGAGCTATCCAGTAAGAGAATTTTATCCAATAGTTAATCAGAATCTAATCGCATCGTTTATTCTAGACAAACTTTCATCAACAGATAGATTTAATTTTATAATTTAATAAGGAATTAGCCGTAACAAAACAAATTGAATTCATTTTAAATTTGCAACATTACCCTTCATCCTCTAAATGTTTTGATCACTTTGTCCTAATTTCGCATCGTTTATGTACTACAGAGTGATTCACGATCGTGGCCCATTAAAAGTATAGGAAGTTTTAATTGATTTAAGCTTATCAAATTTTCGACAAAGCCGTTTTGACAAAGGAATTTTCTCTAAGAAATATTTTCGTTGCTCTAACAACAACCCGTTAAGACAGATTTATTTAAATAAGCAAGATATTGCAGTTTGAACTAAAAAATATGTATAATTGAAAATTATAAGACTTATAAAAGGTCAATTGGACACAGCAACATTGAAAATTTCACTAAAATTGAAATTATTGAAAAAATATAAGCATCAAAACACAAATGATATGATCAAAGCCGCTTACAATCTTTAATTTAATAAAAATACAGGCCTTTTCGCGTAAATATGGTTAGTAGCAATAACTATTTCATTTATCAATATAATCAAATGATTCTTACAAGAACTTAAAGGGCAACACCTAGGCTTTCTATTTGAGGTAGAAGTGCTTTTCTACAGTTTGGAAAATAAAAGAAATTGACGTCAACTTTTGGAAATTAAGGAATATTCAATTGAAAAGTGCCTCTTTTAAAAATTAATTTTCCTTTACAAGAAAAAAAATAGTGGAGGGGGTGACTGACCTGTTTCAACAGCCTACGCCAGAGGATTCCTATCCCTTGGAACACTAAATGTTTAAAGCTAGACAAGACGTAGTCAATTGGAAGAAATGCCCAATTCTGTTCAGAGCAGTGACGTCATCGGGACTCAAACGGGAGCAAATCTCGCTGCTAATAATTATTATTATTAAATTATTAATAATAAAGTGTAACAATTATGTTGCTTCTTTATTGGTGTTACATGAAAAAATCCCTTAATATCTATTTTTCTGATAATAAGTGACCTATATATGTAATTTTACGTCTTTTTGGGGTGAACAATTACTAATTTTACTAGAGGTACTTGCTGTGGCAGGATTCATATCAACAGGAAATCAATAAATTAATTAAAATTAATAAAAGCTCATAAGCTTGACAACTATTTAATTATGCAATATATTCTACAATTAAAATTTTTTAAGATTAACTGTGTAAAATAACCAATAGAAAGCTAAGATTTAGGCGCACGAAATTCAAATCACTCCCTCTAGTTTAAAAATAGACCTTAGAAAGTCCGTATAAAATCGTAAATTCAAAATTGTTAGTGTATGGTTAGCTAAATTAATTACAAATCATCGAATTACTAATTGATAATTGTCTTGATAAGTCTCTTATTTCTAATTGGCTATAGGTGCTATTACAGCAGTGCACCCCCACCTTATAAAAAGGATGAACAGATTGATATTTGATCATTTAGTGTGAAAATCTGTGTGCTTTAAGAAGCCAACAAGTGAGTAATTTTTTTTAAATTTTGTCTAAAACATTGTCCAATCATTTACTACTGTCTTATTCCTTTTATTTATTGTTTCAGATTGCAAGCATGAATTCTACAGTCAACTATATGAGCATTAGTGGTACAAATTTGAATTCTGCAACTCGCTCTGGTTCTAATGGTGTAACTATCATTGATTTTCCAGTGATTCTTTTATTTACAGCGAGTGGTATTCTTGTTCTCTCCTATGCTTATACATGCTACAAAATCCATGTTACGGCATTAATTATGTCGATATTTGCAAGTCTCACGGGAATTATATGTCTAGTTGCCTTACGTTCACGCTACATGGATGCTTATTACATTCCATTTGCATTATTTCATGTTATTTTGTTTACGGTAAGCTTAAATATTTTTGAAAAATGAGCACAATTATTTTAAATAATTTGTTTTGTTTTTTTAATAGGTCATCGCTTGCAAGACTACGCTCTATTTCTACCAAGCCTTAAAAGAGTTCCCTGATGACGACCCCAAAGACTCAATTTCTCCTGAAGCAGAAACCAATCCAACGGAAATATTTGAGATGGCAGAGGGACACTAAAATGGGTATTCGAAAGGACAGGCACTAGCAAGGTTTTTTCATGATTATTTCATTCATTATATTATTATTATATTGGGAATTATCGCTTTTAAATATGGTAGAAATATTCTCGGTTTTAGCTTGATTTTTTAACACGTTCGCTAACAATAAAAAAATATCTAAATATGTAGAAACTAAGTTCATTTCAGACAACATAAGAAATTCAATAAGAGAGCCACATCTAAATACAAATTTTTTTGGAAATTACAGTGACCTCAAAATTTTTGTACGCGAACGTGTTAACTTACATTTATTATATAATCTTTAATAATCAAATATTTATGGGAATATATATATTACTCAATAAAGTGCATGCAATAATTTAATTTTCTTATTTATCCAACAATCACGCCGATAATTTTTTTGAACATATTTCAAGTTGAATTCAGTCAAATAAAGGAGGCCGATAGTTGTAAAAATTAACATGAAAATTAATCAAAATCAGTTATCACCACAAGAAATTTTATGATTTTGTTTGATCTCTGTATCAATTCACAGTTTCTACAAAAGACTTCTAAAAATGAGATTTTTCTTAATTTGAGAAATCAATAGCTCAAATATGGGTAAATCCTCCAAATAATCCTCTGCTAGATCTAAAATTATCAGAATTTGTGTATATAATTTTCCATTAATTAATTCAAAATGTCAGGTATTTTTTATTCACCTTGTTTATCGATAAATAATTGACATTTTCTTATTACATTGTGACGTATAAATAATATATAAGTGAATCACTATGTTTATGCGTTTTTACAAGAAATAATTTGATTTATTGATTTTTTTTTAAATTCAATTCGATCAAAAAATCAAATAAGCCCTCAATTTTCAAAAATAGATTGCAGTAATTTCGCTAATAATGAAATGTAAACATTTTATTAAAGAAATTTAAGAAAATTACAGGATGAGAATAAGTATAATC
>JAZBGW010000791.1:0-10781 GCA_037464815.1 Mylabris variabilis | reverse complement strand
TAACCTCAAAAACGTTAAAATTTCAACAATTATCGGCATCAAGACGGCGACTGTCAAAATTGTCAATAAGAATCTAGTTCCGACATACCCGTGTTAATTATAAATTTGATTTGTAATTCATTTACTTACCATTATGTCTCCAGAATTGAAAATTTTATGGTGTTTTTTTGTATTAATTATTTGTAAATGGTGTTATTTTGTAAATTATGAGTGCTTTATTTGTTTGAATTTACTGGACGTGTGTGCGTGCTTGGTTCGGCGTTGATAATGTGACATGCGTACCAACACATAAATGGTAAATTTTCAGTCGTTTTCATCAAATGTCGGGATGGAGCTTGTCTGTGTTGTAGTTGTAGAACAATAATAAAAATTTTAAAAGAAATATTTTTGTGTTGTCCTTTTTTTATAATAAAAATTTATAAGTGAACTTGTGTCTAAATTGTGACAATAATGTCTGTGTGTACGAGGAATTTTTAAAAATTTTCTCCAATACAAACTTAAAGGTAAGGACAAGAAGAAGACGAGAAGTCTCTATAGTTTCGATTCCATACAATCAAAACAATTTCATTTTCCGCATTAAAAAAAATATATCCATCCAGAGTTTAATTTTCGATTAATTTTCTAGATTGAGATCATAAATGGATCTTGTTTTCTTTCCCACAAGAAGAAATAGAGCGAAAATTTATTATTATTATTATTAAACTATAATTTAAAGATATTGCTGTGTTTATGAAACATTCTAGTTAAAGCTTTATTTGATTTTTTTCTAACTTTATGGTCGATTATTTTGGTATAAACAATGAGTTCATTGTATGCTCGATGACCAGAAAATTTGACTTAATTTTAATAAACACCGGCTATTTTCAATTATACTAACAACAATAATAAATTTCTTCGTATACAGATTTCCAAATTATCAAAGAATCACAACACATGCTTAAATGATTTTTATAATAAACAAGCAACATCTGTTATAAATTATTATTCTTATTATTGTTATCATCAAGAAAAGAAAGGTTCACATATAATTTTAATTTGTCTGTTTGAAAGAGTGCAGGGAGAATTAAACTCTAATGGATAAACACTTTCCATATTACCTTCATCAATAACTAATCAATTGAGAAAGTCTCAAAGGGCTTTAGTATGATTCAGCAATTCAAAGATTGAAAAATTCTCCTCAGTTTTTGTTGGATAGGTTTTTTTTTCTTACTTCTTCTACCCCAGCATCTCCTCTGTATCTAAAAAGTCTTTAGTTTTGAGTTTATTGGATTTCTCCACTGAATGGGGTGGATAAATCACACAGGGATTCATGTCTAAAATAGGTAAAAGTAGTTTGGGTTTCGAACGTTCTATAAGTCGTATACATGAGTACAATTTTATGGATATAATGAGGAAATTATTGGAAATATAAATCCAGAAAGCTTACCCCACGTTAGAGGGTTGGAGAAGATAAAAGCGCAAAAATCTTTTCCTCTTGAACAAGTGTGAATCTTTTCAAATTTTTATTGGCTGAATAAAGATGAATTATTGTTGCATTCAAAATGTTGATATTTTTGTGTTCCTATCACACTAGCAAAATAGAGGTGCTTTAAGCTTAGAGTTAATTTTGGGGTTGATTTTTTGGATTTAAAGTTCATTAATGTACTACCAGTTTCAGATAAAAGTGGTCACTTTTAAAACAGATTTTTCTCTGAAACCGACTTTACAATGGATGGAGTCTCCAAAACCTAATAATTCTACTCTTCCTCAAAAATGTTCAATTTTGTCATTGTTAGCGTCATTTTAAACAACAATATATTTAAATAGTAAAATGTGGACTGTTATTGTTATTGTTTTTATCGTTTACTTGACGTTTCTCCATTGAAAGTTTCACCAAATATCATTTTTATGTTTGTATAGTATGTCCGATCAAATTATTGTTGTATACAGATAGAAAACTCATTTAAACTTATCCATTGTAGAGCTTTCATTTGTTTGAATTTTGATTTAAACTTGTTGTTTTATCAATTTGGCTATCAAAACGCCATAACTAACAATGAAAGAACAACATTCATTTATCGTATATAGTTGTCATTTCATTGAATTCCTGGAAAAACATTTTGTATTCTTTTAAATTCATGAAATTATCAGATTCTTATTTTATAATTGTTTATCGATTGATCATTTTAATTACCTAACTTTAATTTTTGTTTATATACATACGGGGTGTTTCAAAATATATGTCGGAAAATGAAACCTGTGATTCTTTGGCTCTTTCTAAGAAAAAAAGTTCCCAATAATTTAGGTCCGCAAACACACTTTTTTGAGATACAGGGTGTCAAAGAAGTTTTTTTTTTAGTTTTTTGGTAGTATCTCAGGAACCATCTGAGCTCAGCTGTTGTCCACGTCGTAACATTCATTTTAGTTACTTTATGAGTATTCAATTTATTTTAATATGCCAGTGGTGGAGATTTTAGGGCTCTGCTAGGTTTTTTGCCCCTAATTTCAACGGCACTGAGAAAATTGAAATTTCAATCTTTTCTACTTAAAAAAGGTACTCTTGGCTAAAAGTTCTAACCTAGCCTGTTGTCGAGAAAAACTACATTTTATGATAAAAAACAACAAGAATAAAATAGCAAAATGTTTTAAATCTAGTCGTCTGATTTATTGCATTTTTTTCACTTTAATATTATTGCCACTGGCATATTAAAATAAATTGAATTAGCACTCATAAAGTAACCAAAATGAATGCTATGACGTGGACTACTGTATCTCAAACGGTTCCTGAGATATTGCCAAAAAAACTAAGAAAAAAAATTCTCTGAGACCCTGTATCTCGAAAACGGTGGGCTTGCTTACCTACATATGGTAACTTTTTTCCTTAGAAAGAGCCAAAGAACCACAAGTTTCATTTACCGACACATGTTTTGAAATACCTACTATACTGTATATTTCTCTATAATATTTACCTACAAATATTTACATAATTCTATTATCATAAATTTGCTAAACATCAATTTTGCATCAAATAATAAAACATTATTTTTAATCAAATTTCAATACTATTTACAGGATTATAACGTTTTTATTTACACACAAAATACATAAGCGAACTAATAACGAATATTATTTTGGGTGTTCAACATTACAATTTAACGATTTAATCCAGTTAGAAGATTCCGAATTTTTTCTTATTGTGTCTTTTAGTTCTTGGTTGAGAAGCTTTCTGTTTTGAAAATACTAAACGACCTTCTTTTGTACAGCTCTACTTACAATTAGTGAAATATTAAATTAAACATGGGTACATTTTGTTTTAGTTTTTTACGTTTATTATGCGACTATAAACACCAAAATGTAGTATGTTTATAGTACTTACTGGAATTATTTTTTTAGATTTATGTTTGTGGACTTATTCTTTTTCAGTATATATAAGAAGAAAAATTCTTTTGTGTATTAGATTTCATCACATAATATTTTTAGTTTGGTTAAATTAATTTCAAAAAAAAATCAATAATTATATTCTACATATGTATGTGTCATATTTTATTTCACTATACAACAGAATAATAAGAAAATGAAAATAGTGTGAACATAAAATCTGATGCATTTGCAATCCGGCCTTAAGATCAGTGTGTCTGACTTTATCCTCTGGTGATAACACGGGATTTCTTCCAAACTCAAAAACAGTAAAATAAGATTCTTAATTTAAAATTCTATTTGTAATAATTTTAAATTAGTAAAGCAACAATATGACATTATTGAGTTATGTTTTCAATTCTTGGGTTTAAAAGTAAATATTCGGTTCGATAATATCTCTAAACTTGACCGTTTTATGGATTTTATGCAAATTAATGAAAACTATTCTTTCGCTAAATTAATGAAGACCTACATAGGTGAGAATAGAATAAACGTTAAGTATATTTACAACGAAAAGGTTTCTCTTGCGATTATACCTACCCTTCTATTGTTTCTCAACATTGAAAATAAATTAATATTCCTACAATTCGTCTTCTTTATATTTCTGAATATCAATTAGAACTTACCTATAACTATTTAAAGCTTTCAGTGTGATAGAAAAACATGAGAATGATAAGCGAGCGTGTGTTTTTTTTAGTAACTATGAGATGTACACGAGATTTTAAGGATACACACATCAAACTGCTTTATCTCGACTTACAGATTATTTTTACAAATTGACGTTCAAAGATCTAAAGTTTCTCTGATATTATATAACGGCAGAACGAACAACAAAAAAACGACAGGAAAAAATTATTCGAACAATCAATAAAAGTTGTCTGTTTAAGTGGAAAAGTTCTTTATCAGTTTTGTTGGAAGAAACGAGAACTAGTTTTTGATTTATTGGTGAAACACTATAGAGCTCTAATTTAATGATGTCCGAGTACCTATAGTGAATGAACATCAAAAGCTTACAGTTTTGCACGAAAGCTTACATTTGCATTCATTTAAGATAGTCTTTTTAGGCTTATCACGAAGTAGTTTCACAGTTTTTGGTTTTGTTATTAACATCGTAGATTTATAAACTATTAACTATGAAGTTTTAACCTCTTCAAATTCTTTAAAACCAAGCATTGTTAATTGTATTAAAAACCGCTAGAATAATTTACTGACGGTATTTTTTGTAAATGTTTAAATTCGAGTAGGTAATAAATTTCAAACGCGAGTATATTAATTAAAATTCTACCTTTTACAGTTAGTACATGATGTCCTACATCATACATGCAATAATTTGTCAAATAGACGATTATTCTTTATGCTGGAAACAGGAATGAGATTTTTGTTGAAATTCCCACATAAAATTTGCAAAAATACATATTAAAATAATCCGATTGGGATAAAAACAAAATTCATTTACCGTGGGGATCAAATTTAATCTGATTCAAAATCTTGGTTGGTCGCTTTTATAAAAAAATTAAATTGTATTCGTTTTCTTTTTGTTGGCAAACCTTTATGCTTTAACACTCTTGAAAAATTCATAAAAATATCCTTATCATCCCTGTCATTTATTGTTAAAACTTCTTGATGAATCCTCAAGGGGGTGACTGTTACGAAAATTCAGTGTTGATGTCAAAATTTTGTTGATATTTATACCTAACTGCCAACGTTTTTATGTATTTATGAATCGATATTCAAATAAATTGAAGTCCTATAACACAGTTTCATCAAAATTTTAGTTCGTTTCAATTTTTTATAAATGTTCAGTTCGATATTTTTCTATGGAGGAAACTTTTTTCCCTGTAAATAATTATTTTTTTCATCTATAGTTAAAATTCGTTTAAAACGAAATCGAACGCAGACGAAAAATGTTGAGAATAATAATTCATATAACATTCTCCTATACCTTCTTTCTCACGTTGCTCGTTTTTATTCACGACAAATTCGATCTGAACAGTTGGATTATCGTATTTCCGTCTGCATTTCATGTAGAAATTCAACAAAAATAATGATACTAATTTAAAAAAGAACAAAATTTCAACGTAGTGAATATTCTGTTAAGGTTGTACTACTCAATATGAATTATTTAAATAAATCTCTCCAATTAAGTAAAACTTTTATAATTAAATTAGAATTACTGTCTTTAATGATGAGTAACAAGCCACAAGGTTCTTTTGTGGTCTAATCTATTTGAAGTCGATCCTGTTTCAGTTTTTTTTAGGTAGCTCTAGGTGAATGATCTTGTTAAAATTTGAATACAACTGATGATTGTTTGGATATTTAGCAATACACCTTCTGGATCTATTCATTTTTGTTGTATTGTTATTGTTGATGTTGTTCATGTTTTAGGTCAGAGATTTCCGGTTTAATTATTGAAAGTGAAACAACAATCACCGGAATTTTTGAATTGTTTATAAGAAATGTCGTTTCAACGTAAGCGAAAAGCGAATCTGTTAAATTTTCAATTCAAATAGATCGATGATGTAAAGTCTTTAAATAAAAAAATAAAAAACTTTTTCCTCCGGTAAAAGGTAGTCTATAAAAAGGCAGGTTAAAGTAAACTGTTTTAATAGAGCAAATGTAAAACATTTTGTATTTTATTTTATTTTTGTAATCTGTTAATAAATTGTTTGGTGCCTTAAACAATAATAAAGTTGACTCATATTTTATTGTTGAACAACTTTAGGCATCGGTATAATTATTTCCAAAGAAATATGAGGTAATGGATGCGAAAAATCTATTGTAATAAAACCCAATATTAGAATAATCTGATTAGAATCAATAGAAATGCTATTTTACAGTTGATTTATACAGTATGTTCCAGCTATAACGGAAACGTATCAGACATTTTATTGCATTATATCCTGTGTTTGGGGTTTATTTATCGCGTATCGTTTATAAAAAGATTCAAAAGAAAGCAAGGTATGACGATATTAATATAACAAGCAGTGTTGCCTATTTGCGTGTATTTTCTCAAATTAGTTAAAATATATAAAAAAAAAAATGAAAATTATAAATACACCTATTAATACAGTTAAAACTATCTCCATCTTCAAAGAGATGAGCTTAAATGAAATTCATCACGTGTGCTTTGTATTAACCAAAGATTAAGATGTGTAGATTGGTTGTATTTATATAACCAATGCTCAAAAGAAATGGGGAAAGCAACAAATTCTGATAATATAGAAGTTTAGTGATAGTTTGTAGTTGCAAATAAATAAAAAAACAATGAAGCTGCCTGAAAGATAACTCCAATCCTTGATTAAATATTATTATTTTGAGAATCTTGAAACAAAACGATGAAAAATTCAACAATACAAGATTTTATATGGGTATAAATCTACCCAATTTTTGATAGCAGGTTTTATTAATGAAGATTATTAATATCATCTATTTATTTATTTGTTTATTATACAACAAAAAGTTGTATTGTAAATTCGAATATAATAGCAGGTTTTACCTGCTTCCCATTAAGGAATCCTTCAGAAAGGCGGAGCGAATTACTTGTTCATTGAAAAAATAACTATTTTTGATACAATATAAAATTATGGTTCTCAAACTCATTAGTTAAAATGTAATTGAATTTATTTATGGGTTAATTAAACAATAAATGACCTATTATACTTTGTAAAAAATATAATTAAGAGAGATATTAATATTTTATATTCTATAATTAAAGTTACATTTATGAACGGTGTTAAAAGTTGAGCTATATATTTATTTTAGATTTTAGATGTAAATGGACTGTAGAAGTAAGTATAAATAGGACAATATCTTTTTTTTAAAATGCAAATTATAAATCATTAAAAGTCGAAAAGTAACAACTATAAATAGTAACTTTATTAATAAAACAACCAACTTTTGTTCTAACAATTAACCTACTGTTCATATATGTATATTTATGCCTTTTTTACTTTCAATAAAATATTGCTTGGGGTTTTTGTTTAAATCATTATAATGTTACTCTAAAGGCTTCCAAAGTTTTAATATTTTACCCTTTTTAAATATGTCACTGATTCAAAAAGAATCTTTGCAATCGAAAATTTTATTTGTGTTAATTAGATAATTATTATTCAGTTAATTCTTTACAATTTACTATTGTTTTATATAATTTACAGTCAGATAATCACGTTGATTATGTGAAAAATTACATCCTAATATCACATGCGATGTTACATCCTAATTAGGCATAATTCTATAAGAGAATGAAAGAGGTAGTAGTAATTGAAAGTGATTGAAAAGCAGTAAATTGAAGGGTGATATTTACAAATTACATGGCAAACAAGGAGACTGCATTCAGTCTATTTTTCAGCATCGTCATTCTGTTTGCCAAGGGACGCATAGATGCAAATCAATGGATTTAAAACTATATTATACCTTTAGCTGAATAGAAGATAAGCAGTAGGATAAAGATAGATATTCAAGTGTTAAGTGTTCAGAACATCTCTCTATGTATTATGGCTAAGTTTAGGTCTATGAAACTTCTTTAGATGGTCACCCAACTATCGTCAGCACATCCCATGGACGTACGTGATTCCCGATTTTTACGGCAATCGCAATTACAGCTAGAATAAATAGATCCTTGATTTCGTATGTTTCTTCTTTTTTTATTCGCATAATGTATCAACTACTCGAACCCATATGCTGCGCATGTTAAAAGTAGAGGTAGAGGGGGTAAATATCAGCTATACAGCGGACCGCTTGTTTAATGTACAGGGTGTCTTATTTTCGATGGTATTTAAGGTTATCTCATGTAAGCAGCGATGGGACAAATTAACATTCTCGTACTACTTTTTTGTGTTTAATCGAAAAGCCTCCTTGTTTTTTATTACATTCATTTGTTTTCGAGTTATTCAATTTCTTTTCAATTGGTCGAATGTAATGTAGGTAATTCAATTTTGAATAAGTCTTACGGTTTATTTGAAGTATAACACAAACTTATGTTTTTTTAAATGGCAACTATATTAGATTTGTGCTCACTAAAATTACTTATATTTTGCTGATTCCAAATATATATAGTGTGTTATAGGTATTTCCAAAACTGTAAAAATAATTAAGAAAAATCATCTTCTAGGTGAAAATAAAAAAATCCTATCTAAGATAGAATTACAGGGTTATTTACGTACGACGAGAATTTCTTATGGTAGCTCCTATTATTTGACAAGTGATTCAAAAAATATTTCAAGGATTTATAGAGTAGTTCCTGGAGATCATTTTAGCAAAATTAGAACCCCGTAGCTCATTTGGAAGTTGCTCAAAAACGCTCGTTTCTAACGATATCGCGATTTTCCAAAACGAACTAGACATGTAAAACGACATAGAATGACTCAAGGATGCTCTCAACATTGTTTTTTTTCGTTTTTCTTCATTTTATTCTGGAACCGGTAGGAATGTATCTCATTTTTTTCTAAATTGCAATGGAGAAAAACGAACAAAATCAATATTAAGAGGGTCTGCGGGTCACTCGTAGTCATTTTGTGTGTTTGACTCGTTTTTGAAAATCGCGACCTTGTCCAAAACGAGCATTCTTTGACCTACTTCCAAATGAGCTACGAGGTTTAAATTTTGCTAAACCAATCTCCAGGCAGCCCTGTGAAGATCCTTAAATTTTTTTTCTGGCATCGTTCGTTTGTCGTACGTGAATAACCGTGTAGAGTGCTATGAAATACTTATGGTTTGTCATATTGTTATTATTTCTTTTTAATTATTACTTATAGTATTATTTTCAACAAATTTAATAAATAGGTAAGTAGAGAGGGCGAGGAAAAAGACACGCTAAGATTCTTATTGAAAGATGAATAGAATCGTTCCATAGAGTGCTATGGAAAGATTGTTATTTTTATTTGTCAAATCATTTTGTCAAATTCGGTTGTTACATAATGTTTTGACAAATAAAAATAACAACCGTTCCATAGCACTCTATGTTTATATCAAAAAAATATTCTAATTTTTTATCTGTAGGATATGATTTAAAAAAAACACAAACCATATATTTTTGGAATCAGTAAAAAATTGTGAATTCAAAAATTAATACATCAATTAGGGTGCCTATTTAGAAGTTTGTGTGATATTTCGAAAACTATAGAAGTTATTTAATATTTAATGTGCTAATTTGAATCTACGGAAAAACTGTATAAGAATCAATAAATATCTTTCCAATATGTTTATTGACCTAAGAGATGCAGAGAATTTTTAGAATCCTGAAAAATTGAAAAAAATTCAATAACTCGAAAACAAATGAATGTAAAACAAACAAGTAGACTTTTCGATTAAGCTCAAAAAAGTAGTGGTGTTAACAGTTAATTTCTCCCATAACTGCTTACATGAGATATCCTCAAATACCATCGAAAATAAGACATCATTTACAGTGACGATCAAAAAAAGAGACCGAGTCTTGAGCGAGAATTTCGCATATTTTCGTGAGTCGGGTCGTTTCCTCGTGTCGGTAAGAAGGGGTGGGTAGGTGAGAGGTATTGTAAAGAATTTCAACCATAACAAATTTGTAGAAAGTATTTTTTGTATTCAGGTAAATACCTTCATTTTCTGATTGGATATCTTTCTTCCCAAATTCTGACCTGTTAAGATTCTGTTACATTGTGACAACCGGCCTCAGAAGCCTGTTTTACACAGCCGCACAATAGGTGGTATCTTTTTTTTGATCGTCACTGTACATGATGTCGCTTTCTGACTTTATTAATTATATTTCAGCAGTGGGATTTGCACGCATTTCGGTGCATATGACGTCACTGCTCTGAACTAAATTTTATGTTAGCGCCCCCCAATCGCACTTGATCTTCATCAACCTCTCAACGGAGTTATATGTTTATTTGTTAGGATTGTAACACTACAATCATTCAACATAGTTGATGAACTGAGTGAGCGACGACACAAACAATAAACAGGCGATCTACTGTAGCTAATTTTTTCCCTTTTCTTATTGGATTTTCATAAGTGGAGCGAGAGAGTCGGTTCAAGTACTTTATGAAATACAAACATATAAATTACGTTTATAGTAAAAATTGAGTCACTTATGTCTATGGCGTGCACTGAAGATAATCGGGTGACAATCTAAAATAAATTCCCGATCTTGCTATTAAATTATATTGAATGATTATAAGGGTGTCCCGTAATTCGGCATTTCCTGGTATGGGCCAGATGGGGGGTGGGATTCTAGGGGTTTTGATAATGGAACGTGGGCAGCGCTAGCCGTCGAGAGTAAGGCAGCTCTCACAATGCCACATGATCTTTTATTAATTATTAATTTAGTTTAGTATTAAATTAAAAATAGAGTTCTGACTTCACTTCGAAAACACGACATTATCTACTTTTTATTAAAATTAATAAGATAA
>JAZBGW010000790.1:0-16457 GCA_037464815.1 Mylabris variabilis | reverse complement strand
ACCGACTAATTTATGGAAATTAAATTGTCATTTTAAGCACGAACAGTATTGAAATTACTTCGATTAATTAACTTATGGATTGCAATTAATTAATTTATTCGTACGCGTTCCACAATTAAATTTATTAAAAAAAGTATTTTTATTGTCGATGATGTGGAGACTGGTAGAAATCGGATCCCTCTACAGGGGTTAATTATAATCACGCCAGGGGGTGAAAATACAACGTCGTCTCTATCACCCTTTACATTCATTGTAGTTTCTAATGGAATTTGTCTTATAAATATTGCTTTTTTAAATAAAACTCGTACGTTTTCAGTATAGGCGTTTTTAGAACCCTGACATCTATAAAACCGATGATTATTTTCAACGTTAAACATGGCTGGGCTTGGTGCAACAGCGTGAAATTGAAATGAAAATAACAAGTCCAATTGAAATAAGAGTGTCGGCAAAAAGGAGCAAAGCATGCCAATTTATAATGTTCAACTATATGCGAACTATACTGGAAAATTATTGTGCACAATAATTCACTACAATTATAACAATTTCAACAGTACCCTGGCGATATTACGGATTCTTTTCATTTGTAAATGGGGCAAAGTTAGACTAAATTAAACTGATGGGGCGTTCTCGAAATCCACCCTTGTTGTTTAAATTGTGTCTCAACTTCTCCACCAGTCATTCCCCCAACTTTGTCCGAAAACTTAATACAACAGCTACAAAAGGACTAAATTCGTATCGAAATTCAGGTTCTCCAGATATCAATCTTTAGTTAATTGTAAAATGATCTCGATTCGATAAAGGGCTAACAGATTTAGGTGTGAAATATCAAAGGGAGCGCTTGCTACCTGTATAATCTAGATTTTTCTTTTCGATTAAAATTAATTGAAAATAAGGGTTGACATTATAAGGTAAGACAAATTGCCGAAGAGTTGAACAAAATCGATATTATATAATAGAGATTTATTGTGTTTTACAACAATTTTAGACTTTGTATAGTCGAAAAATAAGGGGTGTGTTTGTAGTAATAAACCGATCAACGGTTGAAGGAACTTTGTGTATTTCACTCTAATTATTGGAAAAAGTTTATTGTTCGGTTCGATTCATTCTCTCATCAAGTCATGCCCAGAACCACCGCCAAACGAACAAGCAAAAGTAAATAGGAACTGGAAGCAATTAAACGCATCCTGTGTACGCGATAGTGTTGCAGTATATTTGCTTCACTAAGGGGTAATGGTTGGATTAATGTTTGTAAGGGTAGTGCGGTTAATAACAGATTTATTCGATCGATTATTACTTTTTTTCTTCATCTTCTTTGTAGAACAATAATGGTTGATTTAATGGGGAACTTTTCAACTTGCTCCTGGAGTAGTACAACTAAGGAAACACTAATTACATCAAACTACACGCATCTAAGAGAAAGCGTTCAATTTCGCCACCCTCTCTCTATATCTTAGCGATTAATCTTTAAAGAAAAAACGTTCGGAATTCCCCCCCCCCCCGCCTTGCAGGTAGAATCGTCGATCATAAATCGGAAATAACGACGAGACGTTTTCTAATAATAAATCAATCCAACCACCCCATCCCCTGACAATGCTCAAGAATATTGCTAGAATTCAACCCTTTTGAATATTGATGAGAATTTTACTTATTGTCAAACAGTCTGTTCGATTAATTACAAATCGTACGCCATTGTTATTGTTATTATTATTATTATTATAACGGATAGGGAAATACTGATTTGCACCTGTAGTAAATTAAGCGGGTGTGGGTGTCTTAAGCGGCATTAAAAATAATTCCGTGTCTCTTTAGAATAAACAGCTCAACTTGTAAGTGATATGTATCGGTTGAGGGAAAAATAAATTCTTTTAATAACGTTTGATGATTTGCATATGCCGTGTAATGTCGTCTTTTTTTCCTCGGCTTATAAAATTGATTAGTTTTAATCAGAAACCAGTCGGTGGAGAATTATAAATTAATAAGCTGCAAGATATTCAATTAGACTACTGTAAAATCTAAAATGTGAACTGGTTTGAAGTCTTCCAGTTTGACAATGTTCCATACAGTGGCGGATTGGATTGCCGGGCAACCGGGCAAATGCCCGGTGGGCCGCATGCCAGCAAATTTAAAAAAAGTGCTTTTTGACTACTTTATTTTCTTGTCCTGTGTTTTTCTTATGCAATTCATTTATGTGTTTTGATAACGGACAATGCATATCAGTGTACTTAAAGACAGGGCCGTCGTTAGCGCTCAGGCAACTCAGGCACTACCTGAAGGCGGCACTTCATAGGGACTCCATATAAATCATCAATTCTTAATAAATTTTGCTAGCAATTAATCCGTGAAGGAGACAACTTGGAAACTGTTAATCTATTATAGAGCTAAATTATTGACTGTTATTGTAGGTTTTTAGAACTAATTGCTATAAGGTACTGATTTTTAGCAATTTTTGGCAATGAATTATGAATAAGTTGTAATTTATAACAAATTTTGCTATCGAATTGTCAACAGTGGGAGATTTAATTAAGTTTGGTGGATTTCTTAACTGAACTCAATTTTGATTAAATTTTGTTCTTGAGTCTAAAATTTTAACACTTTTGCACTAAAAACGAAACATTTCTGTGAATTTGCTATAGAACTTTAAAAAAAAGTTACTTTAAGCTCATTTTCCAGCTAAATTCTAGTTTTCTAATCTACATTTTAGGAAATTTGTGTTAAAATCATCCATTTTTAGCTAACTCCAGTTTTAAATCGTGGTGCTAATAAAATTTAGGAAATTTTTGGACGATTTTTGAGCCACATTCTCAACTTTAGATTTAGATTTTAAGACATTTTGATTATAAACCACCAGTTTTTCAACAAATTTTTCTACTGAATCCTTTAGATTTGAACCCTCTTCACTTTAATCTAAAATTTAGGACTGTAGTCCTGGACCATCAATTTTTCTAAGCATGTATATTTCATATGAGAGGAGATCCCTCTACTTTGCTATACACAGTGCCCCGCAAGATATAAAGCCCGGCCCTGTTTATGGGATATCTGTATTTTTTCGATCCTTAATTAATGAAGAAATATTTGCCACCATGTTAGTTAAAGAAGGAATAATTCAATATGAAAAGCTGTTATTTTGCAAGAATATTATAAATGGTTGAAACTAAAAAAAATTATTACTGTTTCACCCAAGGCCGATTTTCATAATAATTGCCGGGACCAAAAAAGTTTGCCAGTCTGCCACTAGTTCCAGATATGTATTTATGTAAATGTCGACTGTTTTATTATCAGATGACCCTATCTAAATGTAATGAAACTGAAAAAAAATTGCACAGAAGAAAAGAATTCTAATCCACATCATCTCTTCCGACTAGACTTTGCATACACAAAAAAGGTCAACCATGTGTATATAAAATTTTAACAAAAAAAAACGACATACAGGCTGTTTTTAAAGGTGGTCAATCTTGTAAAACTCCTATATGTTGCCGGACGATTCGAAAAATATTTCAAGAATTTTTGTAGCAAAATTAGAGAATCGTAGGTCGTTTGGAAGTTGGTCAAAAATGCTCGTTTTGGGCAATGTCTCGATTTTCAAAGATGAGCTAAACATGTAAAACGATCAAGAATGACTTCCAACATTGATTTTTTCCGTTTTTCTTCATTGAATTCTAGAGCAAAAACTTGTCCCAGAATAAAATGGAGAAAAACGAAAGTGCTCAATGTTAACAGGTCCTCCAATCATTTTTAATCATTTTATATGTTTGACCACTTTTTGAAAACCGCGACATTATCAGAAACAAGTGATTTTTGACCAACTTCCAAATGAGCTAAGAGGTTTTAATTTTGATAAAATGGTCTCCAAGGACTACCCTACAAATCCTTGGAATATTTTTAGAATTGTTCGCCAACTAATAGGAGTTTCATAATAGTTGAGCACTTTTAAAAAAAACAGCCTGTATATATCATATTTGTAAAGATTCAACAAACATAACACAGGGTGTACTTCTGCAAGAGGATATTATACGATTTCGACAGTTACTGAACCGTTAGATTCAATGAGGTAATTTTTCTCTACAATGAACACAGAAAGAGGGTGGGTCCGCTATATACATGTATATCTATAGATGTAATTCAAGTTGTCTCATTTATTAAAACGATTCAAATTACAAAACACATCAAGAGACAATCTGACGTGTGTTACTAATATTATTGTAGGCTACACTACTAATACAGCAACAGCATCCCCTTGGATCAAATTAAACAAAATACGTCGTCTAATATCAGGGGGGCCGTCCGGGCGATTGATGATACTGTGTGTATCATCATGATTCTATATATTTATGTAAGTATTGTACAGAGTTACACCCGTGGAGATGACAGGGATGATGTCGACGAACAATCTATTTTTTATAGTATTATCTAACAATTATTCAATCCATCCATTACCCTCCTACGATAGTTTTAATGTAAACGAATTGAAATTAATTTTGTAATTAACTAAAGAACTGGTTTAATTTCATCATGACGGTGAAAAAACAATCTGACAACAATCAGAACAGAAATACAGGTATTTTAATTAAAACGTAATTAAAATGTACTGTCAATTTATTAGTTTGCAGTTTCACTCATAGATTTCTCTTTAAATCAATTAATTTTTTTCACTGTTGATGTTGTAGCAGTAGTAAGACGTATGCATGTATATTAACGTATGCGTGTGGTCTTGTCCTGGATTAATACTCAGTTCTTCTTCTTCTTCTTCTTCGTTTTACCTCTCCACTGTGCTGCTTTTGGAGTTACCATGGTTTAGATTTCCATGAATTCGTTTAAAATAATCCGTTTATTTTGACGATACAATCGCAAAATCAATAAATTTTCAACTGTGTACACATAGATGTAGGAAATGGCGTTCCTAACTGCCATAATAAACCAGACGAAAGATTGTATCAGTGGGTTTTTGTTCATTTTCTTATTAAATTTTTTCTACTGTTGTCTTCTTGTGCGATTTTCCTTTTTGGCAAACCTCCATTTTATACAATCGAACTACTAATAAACATTTTCAATTTTGTTTAAATTTATTTATTGTGCGTGCTTGTTTTTTTCGTTTCCTAAACACAAACGAAAAAGATCGAACAACTAATAAGAAGTGATCTATTCAAAGTAGACGTTGGTTGTTGATTAGTTTCAGATTAGAAAAGACAGCCTTCACGCTTACTTTATTAAAATTATATTGAAAAGAATCAATCTAAATAGATTTAAATAAGAGATTGGATCGCCAAATTTGATCATAAAAATACGTTTTGATCGACAACATCTAATTTAAAAATATAGTCGTCCTGTATGGTATTGACTTGCTAAAGTAACTGTAAAACTAACAATCATTGGCATTATTTTAATTTTTTCAATCATATCGCTTTATCAATCACCCGTTGAGCTCGGACTTTCAAATTGAAAAATTGTAGGCACTCAGAAGACACTTTAAAGAAAAGAATATTTCGTAATAGAACATCATGATGATGTTATTTTGAATGTTAGAAGGCGAAATATGAGGAATTAAGCTCAGATTGGATCTCCCAATATTTCCAAAACAATATTTGCAGTGTCCAGAAAGGAAAAGGAAAATTTTCAAACTTTCCTCAAATCTTAAAGTAGTAAACTGTAACAGTCAATGCTTACAGTTTAAGCAGCTTAAAACGTTTGATGTCCAATCAAATAGATAATTTCGACGCCAATTATCATTTTTTTAATCATATCGCTTTATCAATCACCCGTTGAGCTCGGAATTTCAAATTGAAAAATTGTAGGCACACAATAGAACATCATGATGATGTTATTTTGAATATTAAAAGGCAAAATATGAGCAATTAAGCTCAGATTGGGTCTCTCAGTATTTCGACAACAATATTTGAAGTGTCCAGCAAGGAAAAGGAAAATTTTTAAACTTTCCTCAAATCTTAAAGTAGTAAACTGTAACAATCAATGCTTACAGTTTAAACAGCTTAAAACGTTTGATTTTCAACTTCGACTCCAATTAACAGAAAAATTCGAACTAGAAAGGACTATAGTGTAATAATCTTAAACAAATTTTTAAAAGGGATGATTTTTCTTACTGTGGAATAAACAGGAGAGACGGGAATTGAGAAGCCTTAAATATAAATGATCTTCAAAAAAGTTGCAGCGACTATTCTGTAACTTTTGTATCACTAAAAAAGGGCTAAAGGACCTAACTTATCTCACTTGGGGATGTAGCCAGAGGTGTTTATACAGAGCTGCTACTTTAAAAGTAGAAGAGCGATTCGAACAATATTTGAAGGATTTATAGCAGGGCCCCTAGCGAACATTTTAGCGAAATTAAAATCCCGTAGCTCATTTGGAATTTGATCAAAACCGCTCGTTTCTGACAATAAATTGTCAACTGTGTAGGTACACATGTGGGTCCTCATTCTTATAACAAATCATATTATTTGGCGATTCGAAAAATATTTCGAGGAATTATAGGAGGGTTCCTGGAGAACATTGCAGCAAACTTAGAACCTCATAGCTCATTTGAAAGTTGATCAACAAACGCTCGCTTTTAACAATGTCGCAATTTTCAAAAACTAGCGGTGTACTCTAAATGACTTAGAATGAGGCGAGAATCCTCCTAACTTTGATTTTTTTTTGTTTTTCCTTTGTTTTATTCTGGAACATAGTGGAGAAAAACGCTTTTTTGAGTCATTCTTAGTCGTTTTTGAGCCACTTCAAATGAGCAACGAGGCTTTAATTTCGCTGAACTGGTTCTAGAAATCCTTCAATTTTCGAATCGCTCGCCGACATCGAAAATATTTGGATATTTTCTGATATAAATAAATCATGTTTTTAAATAAACATTAAATACTGAAAGTAAAAGAAATCTACAGACCGCATTAAAAAACAGTATGATTAAAAGAGAATGCTGATAAGCTCACGGTTGACCAAACAAAACTCATTTCAACGAAACTATTGATTAAAATGGCCCAAAGCTGTGTTTACAAATGGACACCGATTCGCACTGTCATTATTTACTTGCAAGGAGCTAATTCACAGCTTTGTAATCAAAACAGTCGTACTAATAATTGTAACAATGTAATTTCTGTGATATTTTTTGGTTGTTGTTTTATTACATCCAGTTGAATAACCCAGGGTTGATTTTTATTACTTTTCAAGATGGACGGGTTGTGTCCTCTTGTGTAACACTTGAATAAATACCATAGATAAACTGAGCTGACAAATATGTGGATCTGATCGGGGGATCAGGTGCTAGTTGTAAAAGAGAAGGAAAAAAACACAAACACGAACCCAAGTCCACAGTATCAGATCCAATGTGCAATTTTTATTGTACAGACGTTAAAGATTATATTTAAATATATGTTGTATGCCAAGTATTTTAAGAGAAACTAACACAGATTGGTAGACACGACGGCGGACTAAATATTTGTAGAAACTAATTTTAAAAATGCATAATTTCAGTTGAATAAATTAGAATAGTAGTGAGAGTTATCGATTTATTTTCAGTATCGACATGTGTGTTGAATAAAGCATATAAACGTTTACGTACATATTTATAAACACGTATTTATCCAAGAAAATGCAATACATTCGTACAAGAATACGTGTGCATATGGATCTTCTAGACGTGTCAAGTAAGCGGCTTTTTTTTTGTCGGACACAAGTATGTTTCCGTAAAAGGTAACACAGATATAAACAGAAAGATTTACTTGCTGCAATTATTCCATATAGGATGGCGACCGACCGCGACAAAGACACGAAATTGTGCTCAAAAATGCATAAATTTATCTCGATATTATGTCCGAGAAATTGACCAAACCGACTTTCTTTGAGTTGGAACCAATAGAAAATCGTGTGGACTTTCAGAATCACTTATGGAACGCAACTTTGATTCGTTTCATGGAGAACTCAAAGAATTGAAAGGTTGATTACAATCGAAATCAAATTTTTAATATAGAGATCTTTAACCTTTACAAGAACACACTTTCTAGAAGACTAGAACCAATCGTTTGAAACAGAATTTTTGCAGGTCTTTGAAAAAATCGTTGCCATATTTAGAATAGAAAACATATCAATTAATAATACGCTTATATTATCAAACATGACACATATATTGAAATAGTTGTATTATGCTTATAATAACATCTATTACGTTTATATTGGTTTTATGGATAATTAAGATACACCTTTCTTATAAAACTCATATAATAACAAGACAAATATGGTATGACTCCATTAAATCACAGCATATCCGATTTATAAACAAGTAGGTCTAATCAAAAAGTATTGAATTAATGTAGTATAATGTGATTAAGAAAAAACATCGTCGAAAAATTGAATTGTAACTAGAAGTCCAAAGAAGCATTCTGCTAAACAGTGTTGATTAACTACCCTCTATAATTACCTAACAACTTCATGAATAATGTAGAATATCTTCTATAACAGACGCAGAGAGAAGGTATTAATTCAATCGAAAGTTTCCAGTTGATTAGCAGCTTAACTTGTTATGAGAAGCACGACAAGCAAAAAAAAAAGAGACGAAAAGTCAAAGCCGAAAAGTTGATATGTTCGTTATTCGTATAACAATAAATTCTCATCAGAATTTCGTGTATAAATCAACAATGAAAGCGCAAAATAAAAATTTCAATAATGATTTTATACAGGGTGTTTCAAAACATGTGTCGAAAAATAAAACTTGATCCTTTGAGTGTTTCTGAGGGAAAAAATCCCAATAACATAGGTCCGTAAACGTATCGTTTTCGAGATACAGAATGTGAAAGAACTTTTTTTAGTTTCCTGACAATATCTCAGGAACAGTTTGAGATACAATACTCAGCTCACTCTAAGTGCTAATTCAATTTATTTTAATATGCCAGTGGTAGAAGTATTTTTATCGCTAATTTCTACGGCACTGAGAAAATTGAAATTCAATCTTTTCTAAAAAAGTGCTCTTGGTCAAAAGTTCTAACCTGGCCTGTTTTCGAGAAAAACTTCATTTTATAACGCAGAACCTGCTTTGAGTATTTCAAAACATGTATTTCAAAATGAAAAAATTTAATTAACACTCATCAATTAACCAAAATGAATGGTTTGACGTAGACAAAAGCTGAGTACTGTATCTCAAACGGTTCCTTAGATATTGTCAAAAAACTAAAAAAAAACTTTGATACCCTGTATGTTATTGGAAACTTTGTTTTTTAGAAAGAGCCAAAGAATCGCAGGTTTCATTTTCCGACACATGTTTTGAAACACCCTGTATACGTGTGATATTTAACATTATACCGGTTTGGTGTAACAGGTGTTTTTGCAAGTGGATTGCACTGTGCAATTACACGAAAAAAATGCACTAATATATTTGGCTTGTTTAACGACTAGGGTGCATTAACATTTTTTGATAAATATTTAATTTTGATCGTGATTTATATTAACGATAAACAAAAACCTTCGATTATTGAAATTTTTGTCTAACAAGTAGATTTCTCCACGGTGGCCAGCTTTTCAATCTTGTTGTTGTTGTTGTTCTTGTTGTCTCAAAACAGACATATGATAAATTACAAGAAATATACCGACAGATGTTCTTTTTGGCAGGAAACCGAAAGATCTTATTGCACGTATTCAGTTCTGTCGTTTCACAACAAATCATTGTTTTATTCTTTGTGTCATTATCTAAAAGAATTCAAATATATTGTTAATTAAGTATTAAAATGACAATCATCGATAAAACCCTGTTATTCTTATCGAATCGATAAAGTCATTTAAAATCTGTTTCAACGTTTTTATTAGTATACAGCAAGACCCAGCCCAGACATTTAAACGATATTTTATTTCATAAATCAGACAAATTTATACAGGAATTAAACTCGTCGTTTTTTCGTTTTATTTTTTTTTCAGGTTTTTTTTGTGCAACACCTTGGTGCTATATCTGTATCCAAGAACACATTGCTTGTCTCATAAAGACTTAATGATGGCTATAAATTGAAAACATGGGCATAATTTTCTAAAGAAAACTAGCTATAGATTAGAGAAAGAGAAAAAGAAATTGGTAAACAAACGATTGAAGAAACACGATAATTAATTTTACGAGGTAAATGGAAAATTCGATAGTTTTACATCAACAAATCAAACATAAATGTTGCACGTCTCTGTGCCAAAATAACTTTGAAACAATAAAGCTCTAAAATTTTATTTGAGAAATCCCACGACTACATTAACGGTAATTCTGCAAATTAATTGTAAAAGAGACGAAAACAATAATGGGGCTCTCGTGGAGACAGGGCTGAAGTGAGCTACGTTCGGTTCCGGCTGCGGAGTCGTAGTATATCCAAACTGTAGCTTCAGCTCCGGAGTCATTGTTTTAAAACTGAGATTCCAGCTCCGGTTCCAGTTCTAATTCCAGCTCCATTACAATAAACGTTTTTGTGACTGTTAACGTAAAACATAAATGCAATTTTGCGGAAATTACACTATATGTAGTTCAAAAATTTGAATTAGCTGCAGCTTTGCGGTAGTGAGATTGTCATCTACGTATCTCCAAGCCTCCACCTTTTTCCAAAATTATTTAATACTAAGCATTAATTGAAGAAATCAATATTAAACGCTTCTATTTTTTTAGTGAAAATATTAATGAATATTAATTAATGGATTAAGAGGCATTCAACCTTATCATCGCTATACCGC
This sequence comes from Mylabris variabilis, assembly GCA_037464815.1. Classification (NCBI taxonomy): domain Eukaryota; kingdom Metazoa; phylum Arthropoda; class Insecta; order Coleoptera; family Meloidae; genus Mylabris; species Mylabris variabilis. Next base: position 5,768 of record JAZBGW010000790.1, on the reverse strand, counting down.
TAAGAAAAGTTTCGACTCCTGTGTGGAATTTCAACCCACGACCTTTGGGTTTGTACACCACTGCTCTATCAATTGAGCCAGTTGATGCAGGCTCTTGTTAACCCACTTTATAGAGCAGTTGTATACAAAACCAAAAGTCGTGAGTTCGGATCCCACACAGGAGTCTAAACTTTTCTTTTTTTTACAAATGCAGAATCCTGTAGAGCCTTGGTAAGTTGGGGCGTTCTTTACATAGGGGTACTTTTTATAACATATTAGAAAAAATGTCAAATGGTTAAGAGCCGGATCCAGCAGAAGTTTTTAACGCTCCTAGCTCAAGTTTCGGCTCCACTGAATTAATATTCAAAAGCCGGAGTTAAAGTTTGGTTTCTCAAAATTCTCCCGGCTCCATAGCTTCGAGCCCTGGGCTCCGGCTTTAGCTCCCCAGACTTGCTTGAAAACCATAACAGCTCAACAATGGAGAAAAGGACTGTAAATTTTGTATAATCATTCACGTCCTCTATTCTCTATTCCAGCTGTTCTCAAAGCATGGATCGAGACCCATAGTAGGGACACGGTAAACTTGTATTGGGTCGCAAGGCAATGAGTTATCTAAAATGCCATTTTTTCTATTTAAATTTCTGTTTTAGAATGCTTTAAAATGACATTTAAAAATTGTCTACGGAAAATGGAGATTTCTCGACTAGAGCCCTATAGGTCGTGCTCTCATTTCTAGAAAATTTTCTCGCATCTTTAAAAGTTTGAGAAACTCTGCTATATTTAGCTCATCAAAATGTTAAAAGTATCCAATTTTCCCAACATCAAGATTTGGTCAGTTTTTGATTAATTGGATGGAAATTTGAATTAAAACAATACGCCCGATAATCGAGCGAATACAACGTGAAATCGGTAAATACAACATATGGTTCGATAATTGCCTAGTAGCCGAAATTTTACACAATAGCATAATTACCGGTTTCATGTATGTGTACTCTATCTTTTATTAATGGAATATTTAAAAATTTACACGGCTCTAATTAAAATGCATTAGAGGTCTTGAAAAATGTGCAACATTAGAGCAGAGTCTGACGACCACACAGAACAAAACCGTATCATTATTTAAATCAACGACTATCATTTTATAATCAGAATATAATCAACCGTGAACTAGTCTTTATAAAATTACGTTTACCATCCTGAATTGCACTTAATTACGCGACAGTTTGTCGGACGATTAAATAAAGTTTATCAGCACGTGTTTCATCATTCATCACACTTAATAACAATCATTATTATTATTGATAATTTCCTAAATTATCATTGTTGAATAATATTGTTCCTGTTTATTTTCTCAATACATGAATAATGAAGAAAGTGGTCGAGCACATGTTGACTACACGTGCAAATTGTCAACTGAATTGTGCCCAATTTAGCACAAAATCTCATCAAATAAACATTTGTACCTATATTAGAGAAATCGATAGAATGGACATTTTATATTAGGGTAGAACCAATTCTGAATATTTACCAACATATAAACAGTATGACAGTAAATTTGCGGCCAACCAACTGTACATTTTGTTATATTTATCAAAGGAAAATGCATGAAATCCTCCCTCATTCCTCACGACATATCCACTAGGGAGAGTCGATGTCTTTGTTAGAATAGATTCCAAATGGGGGTTTTTCTATACAACATCGACATGATCCTGTGCCAGGTGGTCGATAGTTGTTATTATTATTGTTACTGTTATTATTATAAGCACACCCTTGTCAATTTCCACTAAAAATATGTTGTTAATTTTATGTTGCCAACGTTTAGTAATAAAATAGCCAATATAATAGGGGAAAATTGTCATTTTCTTGATCGTATCTTTTTTAACAATCTCAACGCTGTGTGTGCATTTCAACATAATTCAACATCATCCATCAAATCGTTGATGTTCATGAATGTACATTGTCTTAAACAGAGCACATTTGATTGGCAGTCAGGGCACGTAACCGACGATTTTAAAACAGTCAGATCTACATCAGGGGAACTTGTCGATAATCGTGTGCGCTCTCAACGGCTAGCCGTCGATTAGATACAGTTAAGATTAGAATTAGAATCACTTTAGATCAATCTCTCCATTCTAAATAGAGCCATTCATTTGAATTACTATTAGATGATAATTGGTTGGAAGAATCCAAACACACTAGAAAAAATGCACAATTTAAAGCAATTTAGCTTCAACTAAAGAATCCATCTAGCGTCGTTCCATTTTGTTGTTGTTGTTGTTGTTGCTTTTTGCTTGATGTTCAAACAACTTGTATAACAGGATAAAAGCTTGTACACTTTCGTCTTTGCGTTACCATCGAGCGAAATCAGCTTCCTTTCCTATATCTATCTGAACCAGTCGATTTGATCCGAATTACGTTAGATTTATTGGTGGATTGACGTTTGAACAGCGCCTTTTTCTAACTGATAAAATTGTCTCTATCGACAACATTTTCCAATAGATAAAATCATATAAACCGAACCGAGTTTGATTTTCGTCTGCCTTTGTGTTACTGCCACTATCACAACAGTTATATCAAAATCTTATCGTACTTTCTGGGGGGATGATGTTTGATTTAACCATTTCTCGACGAAATCCTCGAATTGAACAAATTGTTTTATCAAGTTTGATGGGGGCGAATTGAGCAGTCAAAGATTTAAATCGATATTTTTTTTTGTTCGTCTTCTATACTTTTACTCCATCATCTTCCTATAGTTATTGTTTTGCATTATCATTTTATGGCGTGGGTAGCCAATTCATTAAACTTGTTAACATATGTTCATCACTTATCTACGTCTGTAATCAACATATTGATGAATTTATTTAAAATTCAAAAAAAAAATTATAATAATCTTCTAGTGACTTTAATTAATCATTGTCAGTTTGACTAAGATCGAGTATCACGTTGATATTTGCCCCTCTCGCCAGAACTTTCATCGATAAATGCAATAAAATCATAATCGGAAAAATTTATTTATTTTATTTCTATAATATTGCAATATTAATAGATTGTTATATTCAAATAAATTGAAATTTCATTTCGAATTTCGTAATTGACTGAACAGTAGTAATAGTGGAAATCTGTTTTATTAAATTTCCAACATGTGACAGTATAATCGAGTAATAATTCACAAAAATTAATGTCGGACATGTGAATTGTTAACAATTTTTTTTTATTAGATACATTTTCATTTGAAATAGTAGCAATGGAAAAATAGTGAACGATAAACGTGATCCAACAGATGCTAATCGTGATCATTGTACAATACACGACAGTATCATATTTTTTTATCAAAACGATTGTTGATATCATATTGTTATTTATTTATTTATCTGTTGCTATAAACGTACAGAAATCTAGATAAGAATTAACTCTTTCTCTCGTAAACTACATAAAATTTAAATCAGTAACAAAGGAAGTCGGCGGAGCGACTAGTTGAGGACGAAAACTTTGCTTCCTACAGAACTAGAGCCGTTTCTCTAACGTTACCTGATTTATAATTAACAGATTAAGCCAATTAAATTAAGACTACCACCTTTTATTAAAGAAACAAAGAAACTGGAGACTTTGAAGATTTGTGCGTCATTGGAGTAATTTGTAAACTTTATAGCCGATTCTTTTCTAAAACGTTCAACAATAATCATTTGAAAATTGCCTTGCACATTAGTGCCTATTCAATTTAACTAACATTTTGTAATTACCTGAATGAATTACTGACAAAATATCTCGCTTAGCATTACTGAACATCAATCAATCTTTAGTGAAGATGGTAATTATTTGGCTATTCGCTCGGTCATTTTCCAGTAAATTTAACAAAACTTTGAAAAATGTCTAATTGAAAAAGAAAAGAGAACCTTATACATTAATTATACTGTAAACGATTTTTTAACATTTCCTAAATCAATTATTATCGAAGATAACAATAGGAAAAGTAATAATTATCTTCAATGTTCTCCTATTGAATTAATTTTCTGTGGTTGAATAGAATTATAATGCATGACTGAAAGCATTCCTTCCGCAACTTCCTAGTAATGACAACAGTACATTTAATATAACATGAATATTAAATTGTTGTTTCTATACAAATAATATTAACCGTTATCCATCTACTATTAACGTTAAAGCGCACGTAAACGCTATCGTAAGTAGTTAGCGTTAAAAGTCGTGTATGCGGATGGTCTATTGTCGTTTCTTAAAACAGCCAAAAATCGGCTAAAATACGCCAATTTTCCTGGTGCATTGTCAAGAGATCGTTAGCTAGCGCATTAATATGGAAACACACACAAATACAAGTTCGCCCTATAAATCATAAGAAAATATAACAAGGGTGAAATAGAATTAATAACCCACGGGACAAATAAATTCATTTTGTATTCTATACAAGTCGACGTTGCTTATTTCTTCTAATATTTCAATCATATCGATTTTACGGTGTAGATGTATTTTTAGAGTTTATGTTTAACAAATAACAAGATCCAGTCATATTTTATTAAATTTATATGAAGAATATTCGAAAAAAAAAAACGATCGAAGAGGAAAAATAGAAGCAAGTCAAGTATAATACACCCACTTATTCAACGAGAGAAAAGAACGTTCCATATTTTCCAGATATACAAGTTGATTCTAATCAGATTGAAGTATCGTAAAGAGGTTTATTATTTTATAATGTTTTTAAAAAGCCGTAAACAAAATAACGAATAGAAGAAAAATCAAAGTCTGTAAACGCATACAGGGTGTCCGGCCTGGGGGTATGCAATTATTTTAAGGATTTGTTCAGCATTTTAGCAATATTAGTTCATTTGGGAGTCGGTCAAAAAACTTTTTTTGAGGAGGTAGCAATTTTCACAAACTTGCTGCACACAGAAAATAACTCGAAAATCTTTCCAATTTTTTCGTTTTTCTGCGCGAACATTTTTCGCATTCTTTCTATAATTCAGTGGGGAAAACGAAAAATCCGGGTCTTTGAGTCATTCTTAATCGTTTTATGTGTGTAGCTAGTTTTAAAAAATAGCGACATCGTCAGAAACGAGCCGTCTTTGACCAAGTTACAAATGAGCTACGAAGCTCTAATTTTCAAGGAACTGCCCTACAAATCCTTAAAATATTAATAATATACAGGGTGTACAGCCTCAAAGTTAGCTGCGCCTTTCGTATGCAGTATCGTAACTTGATTCGGCCGCTTGAAAAATGAAAAATGACAAACGTTATAAAGTATGAACCAAGCTACGATACTATGTAAAAAAGGCATAGCCAACTGTGAAGCGAAATACCGTTGTTCACCCCGCATATATATAAATATTAAACTAATTGTAAGAAATATTCAAGTCTTATCATCGCTTTACTACTAAGAAAGGTTTGGAATAGTGGGTGAGATACAAGCCTACGATCTTTAGTTTAACACACCACTGCTCTACCAACCGAGCTACCGGGCCCGCACCAATCCTAGTTGTATAGTTAACTCACAATTTTAAGAGAGTAAGAAACTAATTGAATTTCTTAAGGGGATTCCGGATATAATAAGTCGATTCGGCGTGTGAAAACAGTAAATTTTTAAACAGAGATTACTCGGTTATTTTTCAAGATATTGTCAAAAATTGATGTACGTTGGATAGAGAATTTCATGGTGCTTCCTCTAAAGCTTTTTATTTTGGAATAGTGTGATCAAATTCTGAATGGCAGATAAAAAACTTGGACCTTTCTTTTTTTCGGAGATTTTCCTTCATAACTGGCTAAAACTTGGACAATATTAT